>VNWY01000087.1:0-92243 GCA_009869845.1 Pseudachorutes palmiensis | reverse complement strand
TCTCACAATCACTGGAGTTCCAAAGCATACTTCCACTGCTGAAATCCTCGAGGGCCTTCGTCCCCTTGGGGAGGGCATTCGGCACATCACCTTTCTGGATGAAGGAGCCAATGCTGGAAACTCCAAAGCCTTTCGCCGTGTTCTTGTCGAGTTTGAAAGTTACACGTAAGTCCATACATGCAACAAATTCATCCTAATTGCAAACTAATGTGGAATAATTATTTGCAGGTGCGCTGACAATATCAAACGGAAGATCCGTCCTGGAAAAGTCATGTTTGGTGGGAAGAAAGTTAATCTGAAAGCCAAATGGGACACCTAAGCTTAGTAAGCACTCCATTATGGACTTGTTCCTAAATTAATTATTTCCTAAATATGTTAATCAAATAATCACAACATATTTAGATCAGTATAGTTTAAAATTAAATTAATTCTATACTTCGTTTTCTGTAAATAAATTATTTTGGGCACATTTTAGTCCAAACAGCAAATCAAGTTGGTCTGTTCATCTTGTTCCTTTATTTATTAAATTCTTTAGCTAAGTCGAATAATGTTATCCATGATTTCGTAACTTCCACTGCATAACACACTAATGGTCACAGTTCTTAGGGTAGGTTTGGTAGTGCTAATTGTTTCTTTGAATTAAACGTTATAAAGATTTTCATTAGACTGTGCGTGTTGCCGAGTGTTCCGTAATGCGTGGTCCTTGCTTCCAAGAGCAAAGATGAACTAAATTCCCTCGTGTATACAATGATAAGCTTCCGGATTCGGATGCGAGTCTCCAGGGTACTCCAGTCAACACTTTTAGCAATTACAAGTGAAGTGAACCCAGCCAATAAGCACCGCAAAGGCACAGATGCTTGATGACTTTGTTTCCTGATGCTCACTTTAATGATGCTAGAGGCCTTGATGCCGGCAGTGGGAATCCAAAGGGCATGGCAAGAGTGCAGCCCTTTTGTTTCATGAACCTCTTTGTTTCATCTCTGCGAAAGAGGTTTGTTACGTCCCGAATTTTATTATAAGGGCGAATCCCTGAAATTACAAAAAGAAGCTCTTCTCGTCATTCTTCAAGAACGGGGACTTTTTTTTATTTAATATCCAACGCACTGTAGAACAAACCCGAGTTAACTGGCAAACTAATAAAAGCGGAAGAAAAGCAAAATCTAATAATAATTTTGCTATCCAAATTCTTCAATATAAACACTGGTAGGGAAGTGAATGCTTTTGAGTCTTCTGCCTAACTTCCTTCCAGGCAGAATTGGATTTTGCTGGAAGGAAACAACTAAAAGCTGAATTTGAATTAAGGTGCACAAAATAAATTCAAGAGTGGTTCACTTAACTTTGGGAACTCGACATCTGCAGTCGGAAACTTTACAAGGTCGTTTAAGTCTTGAGGAGTCCCAAGTGCCCAGATGGAATTCAGAGAAATCGGTTACATAGAAAACCGATTCATGAATTGGATGCCTTGCCTTTTGTTTGGAGACGAACCATGTTCATATAAAAGTTTTTGTATTGGAATTTTATAAAAGAAAAGCATCCATGTGTTGTTCTTGAAAACCCAGCCAAGGGGAAGGATGCGGGCAGAGTAGAAGAATGAAGGTAGTATGAAGTATGAAGGTGACTGCATGAAATGCCCTGAATAATTAGAATTGTGTTTGTGATTAAATTCCTTTCTGTCTCCTTTGTTGTCGAGTGTTGAGAAAGTGATTAGGATGAAAGGGAGTAATGGCTGTTGGTTTTAGTGGATGGCCATTTCATCCCTTGATGAAAGTGTGAAAGCTAAGGCCAAGGAAACGCCTGTTTTCAAAATGTTTAAATGCAATGAAGTGAGGAGGAGCAAAAGGCATCTTTCTTCCACTTCACTTTTACTTTGGCTAAGGAAAATGCCCACAATTCTTTCCATTTGGGTGAAAGTGGAGTGGAAAGTCCAGTTGAAGGAAAGGCCTTTCTTGGCATTATCTTGCAGAGGATTCCACTGGTGAAAAACAGTGAAAGACGAGATCGTCGTTACATTTAAGTACTTGAGAATTCGCACTTTCTCTTCCTCCATTTATAAAAGGAAAAGGGCTCTAAAGATAAAAGGAGAAAGTGATACTTTCCGTCATTTTCAGGTGGATGGAGAACATTAAAGCTTAAGTCAAACGTGTCCGATTCTTTACCTTTGAAAACACAAAGAAATCCAAAGTACCACTCTCAATGTGTCCAAGAAGAATGGCATTTGTTTCCAAAAATGATTTGTTTCAATTATGGCAATGAATGGCCATTCACTTACCTCGGTTATCAAAATTGTAGTCAGTGTGCAACCTCATGAGGCGTAAAGTTCAATTAATTTGTTGTGAATTCCACACATTCATGCACGCGTTTGTACTTTGTGATTCTGGCATCACGTCCACAGAAGAGGGCTAACTGTGTGTGCCCTCCTGTCCATTTAAAGGTACTCATTCAGACGCACGTAATCCAAAGTGGAACATTGACTTTGGAAGAACGAGAGATAAGGACATGATACTTGTAGATACACCGATGCCTATAAAACACACAAACTCATCATCAAGTATCATTCAACAATCAATCATCAGCAACCAACAAACAAGTCCAAAAAATTCAAACTAAAATGTTTTTGAAGGTTATTATCTTTTGCGCTGTTGCCCTTTACTTTCCAACAGGGCAGAGCTTGGAGGTGACATCTGGAGGGAAGCTTCCCACTGCAAGGTCGTATGTCGCCACCTACTACGACGGAGAAGACTCGGTATACATCTTTGGAGGGGAGTCTGACTCTGGCTTTGAACGAGGTATCCTGAAGTACAGCCTAACCACCAAATCGGTGGAAGAAATTGCCCAGTTTCCTCAAGGTATTGCACAAGGTGCCATCGGCATCGACGGCGACGGAGGAATTTACTACACCGGCGGGTGGCTAAAGGGAATTGGTGAAGCTAAATCCATCTGGAAACTAACAAGGGAAAATACATCCCCAGTCTCTGTGGCTGAATTGGAATTTATGCAACTTCGTGGAGGTCACGCTGCAGTTTCAGATGGTGCTGGAGCAATCTATCTGATCGGAGGTGCTCACCCTGCTGGAGGAAACTTTAACAACATCCTAAAGTACAATACAAAGTCAAAGGCGGTTGAAGAGTTACAGCCAAAGTTTCCAGTTGGTCTGTGGGGAGCTTCTTCTGCTTGGGTTGACGGGAACGCCTACATCTTTGGCGGCAGCGCAGAATACGGGAATGTCCAAAACGCCATCTATAAATTCAATCCAGTTTCAAATACGATTTTGAATGTGGGCAAGACGCTTCCTCACCGAGTTTCTGGGACGACTGCAGTTACCGTTGGTAGCGACATTTATGTCATCGGTGGGACCTATGAGGGGCCACAGCTGGACAAAATTTATCGTTACAACACCGTTTCCGGGGATGTCGAAGGTTCTGACGTAGAGAAAATGCCACAAGGACTGAGGACGAGTGCCGTCTATGTTTCAAAGTTGAATCGGATCTACACCTTTGGTGGTGTGATTGATTACACCACGAACTATGATCAGATCAATTACATTCAATTGTAGTTCATTGGTTAATTGCATTCACTTGGATCCAAATTGTCTCCTGCAATGTTTAGCAAAAGTTGAAAAATAAAATCGATGTGAACGGATGCTTTCTCCAGGGTTTAATATGCATGGTTGGAAAAATCTCTGTCAGAGACATTTAATCAGAGAGCTAAACTGACATAAGTGATAAGTCTTGACGGTTTAATTCCTTTCTGACTTTGATTTTCCGAATGAAGTTGAAATGTTGCAAATAAGACATTTGGATGTGAAATTGGGGACTGATTCCTGACAAATTGGAACTAAAACTCAATTCCAGCCTGATAAATATGTATTGAATATTAACCCTCAGAATTGTTTATTTTGTGTAAAGGTCGAATGGGAATGAAGCAAGTGCGAGGAATTGGTTTGCAATTTGCATATGCTAAGCCCCCTTTAGAGGTGGTGAAGTGAGGATTTAAACATTTTCTCCTTTTCCCATTGTTCAGAGTTATTATGAATTATCCCCCAGAGTAATTCCCGAGTGGATTTATTTCATAATTTGCAGCCTCTTCTTCCATAGTAATTACAAGCTACGCCCCATAAACTTCGCATAGGTTCCATCTATCCGTAAATGCTCAATGGCTGGAACAATTCTTTGTTCGAGTTGAAAATATTCCAGGAAGGCAAGAGAGCGTGAAATGATATCTCCGTCTTCCCCTCGAATCTAAAAGTGATTGAAGAGGATCTGAAGTGAAAGATTCCGTTATTATAGAAAACGATTTCAACGAATAAAGGTGCTTTGAGAGCCTATCGTGTATGTGTGCTGTTGCTTAGATTTTGTATGTAAAGTGATTAGACTGTGCAATTGGGCATGAACAGTGAGTGGGAGTGGGAACTTGAATTTGACATTTTTGTCTCCTTTTCTTATGGAGCGTGGTGGTGGTTGGTCCATTTGTTCAAGTGTTCTCGTTAACCACTTGAGGCTTTCTCCTACTTTCTTTGATGCGCAGAAGATGAGTGTTTATTATTACCGAATAAAAACTTGAATGTTACGTATACTTTACTGTCACTTTCAGATCTGCCTCACCCGACAATGGCAGGAATTAGGATGTGTTAATAGGAAGCCTCTGCCAGAAAAGTCACTCCATTAATACTTTATTTATTAAAGCTTCCTTCCACTTTGTATAGCTGCACAGAGCTCGTTCCGTTCGACGAATCCCTTTGATCTTTTTTCCAAGTAAAGACTACACGACAGAGCGAGACTTTTACTTTGCTCTGCACAAAAACTTTCTTTGACGCCCCATGAAACACACTAATGTCTCTTATGAAAGTATGAAAGTACTAATGCCAATCCCAGTTAAACCCATGCCTTCATTTCCATCAGGAATTATCAATGTCTCTCTGGACTTAAGACAAACTCCCATTTCAATTCCTTCCTCTTGATCTCCTCTACTGATATCACGAGTACCCAAGGATCCAAGAGTGGAGGAAGAAGCTAAGGAGATTGCCAATTGAGAAGACGAAGTTACGACTGTCCAATGTGGTTCTTAAAATGCATTGATTCCTTGTGCAAAAAGACACACTAGCGGCTTGATTCAAGTAAACCTTCAAAGGAAATCCTTCCTTCCTTTTTTCAGCTGCACTTAGGTTGTGTTTGCGTTGGTTGGGTTTAGCGGTGACCCAAGACAAGGCGACACTTGGGTGTATAGTTACTCTTGAGGGTGACAGAGATTCCATCGAGTCCTGATCCGGCTACGTGTCTCAAGATTTATAAGACGTCTGACCCAAACCACAATAAAGATTCAGGATTTCCGCATTCACCTCATTACTTTCACCCGTGCAAATCCAACACATTCCAACAGAATAGCTGAGTTCTACTCTGCCCTTTCTGCACTGCCGTGGACCACATTTCTTCTACAATTACTTTCTTTTGTGTTGAGATTCCTCGTTTGATCTTCTGCATTGTGAGAATGCGATAAAGTGCGATTATTTCCAGTCATGTGGGAATGGGTGGTGTGCTCCGACAGATAAGGTTTTCCTTTCTTTATTTAAGATCCTTATAATTGTGAGGATAGAAGGAATAATGGGGTAAATTGAAGTTAAGTTAAAATGTTTGAAGTTAGTGTTGAAAACATCCACTTTCCAATTGACTCTAACACTATTATGGGTTGATTGTGGCCCAGTCGCCACTCCTTGTGGCGTCACTTGTTGCCAAAGTGAATTTGTGTTGGAAATGGTTTTCCCCTGGAAATGTTCCAAGTGAGTAAATGGCTGAGGAAGAGAACAAGCTTTTAGGAAACACGCACAATCCTAATTCAATTGGAAACGCAAAGTTCCCTCATAAGGACAGACAGGGTGAAGAAGCCAATTGGCGGTGTGGAGCTGTCTTCATCAACAAACACGGTCATTTCTTCCACAAGTTTTCCTCACATTCCATGACCAATACTTCTGGAACAATTGAAAAGAGGTTAATTGCTAATGACAAGGAAGGGAAACTGCCCAAGGGAAATCAGAAGACGGGTGTAACTGCCTTACCCGACTTGTTCAGTGTTGACCCAGGCACTACAAAGAGGAGACTGTCATTGGCTGAAAGGTCGGAGGGCCTATCCACCATCACCGGGCCCATTTTCCTTGGCATATGAATGGACTGGAAGAGTTTGATGAATGCAAATCTGAATCTTCTATTCATGAAGCAGTAAGTGATTGGATTGGAGCAGGATGACGTGTAAGCAAGGAGCTGAATTAGTGTCACACCCAAAGGACCAATGACTTTGTAGACAGCTTCGGGTTGGAAGAGATACCATAAGTGCATTACATGCAAAGGGGTCCAGCAGATGAAAAATTCTGCCACCAACACGAACAGCATCCGGATCACTTTCTTTTTTGATTCAATACTTTTCTCAGTATAACTTGAGCGAATTGCTCGAGAAAGTTTGAGTCCTTGACGTGACACTTTTGGGGTTGTGAGAAGAGATGTCGACTGGGAAACGTTGGCCTTCAGTCGCGTTGCTCCGGAGCGATGCAGATTTGTGGGTTTGGGCAGTTGCGACCTCGACTGCTCCAGCGTTCCGTTGTTTCCTTGTGCCTGTGTCCCTTCCGCCGCCACTTCCTTTCGCTTCCATCTCACCACCATTCCTTTTCCGCCTTTGAGCATGATGATTTCATTAGAGCGTGCAGTGCCCGCCTTTAAACTCGGCAGAGAATGGCTCTGACTACTCAGCTCCAAGGAATTCTCTGATGGGAAAGTGCTTCCAGAATCTACACTTGAACAAAAAATGAAGGAAGTGCTGAAATTATTAGTTTAAAACCCGAGCCAAATGTATTCCTCATAATTTCAACTTGATTCGGGAACCATGTAACTCCGGCCGGGGAAGTCTATGAAGAAAAAGTCCAAACTTTCCCTTTGTCTTTACATCTTTTCTGGAGGCAAGAGGGAAGGGCGTAGATACCAGCTGCCTTCTCTACACACGTAGAACATACGTCGTCCGGAAACCATGAAAACCACCGCCTGACTTTGATAAAGTGGCCACACTGGACCGCACATGTGGAATTGTCAAAAGCGAAATATTGAAGTTTGCAAAACTCTGCACAACTGGGTCTCTCCCACAAAGGAACGAAACAGAGAAATTCAGACACGATTCCCTTTGAAAGGTCTTAAGGGAGAAAATGCCAATCAACAGATTCCTCACTCTTGTTGTGGGCTTCTTTATGAAAACGTATAACAGGTACCAAACAACTCACCGTGCTGGAAGCGAATGGCTCTCGATCGAATGTCAGTCCGAAGTCCCCGCCAGAGTTTAGTGACTATGAGACTATACGAGAAGATCATGACACAGAGGGGAATCAGGAGGAGGAGACATCCGAGGATCACGTTGAAGGCCTTTTCGCTCTCCAAGTTTGGCCATGATTCACGGCACTTGGAGCGTCCTGGAAACAAATGAGCAGACTATAAGTTAACCGCAGCAAAAGTTCATTTATAGTGTTAATCAATCAGCCTCGCCTACCAGTCTCTCCTATTGGTTGAAGCTGTGAAACGAACGTGATTGGTACATTCCATAGGAGCGTGACTGTCCATAGTCCTATGATGATTTTGTAGGCATGAGACTTCGTTTGCCATTTCCTGGAATGAAGTGGCCGACAGATGGCGAAGTATCTCTCAATGGAGATGGCCACCAGCGTCCAAACCCCCACAGACACGGAGACAGCTAAGAGTAGAGAGTGAAATGTTATGTTATAAAGGGGGTTAAAGGGGTTAAGGGGGTAAAAGGGCTTTCCTGATTTGGTTAAGAGTGTATTCCCTGCGTGTGTAGGAAGCTATCCATTTGTTAAATTAAGGACATGTCACAATAAGCCCCAAAGTTGTAGAGAGCCATGGTGAAGAACTTTCTCTTCCGAAATCCCGATTCTCATCAATCAAAAGCCCTTTAGTGGATGGAATGAAAAGTAACCCAAGACTTGGTAGAGAGTCAGTCAGTCAGTTTAGTTGTTTATTGTGATAGGACAGAAGGCTAGAAGGGAATTCCTTCTTCCTAGTAACTTGAGAAGTAAGGCTAAGGGGAGGCACACAAGTCGTAGAATTTGAATGAAGGGAGCTGCTGAGTTTTTCCCTGGAGACGTGGAAATGAATTAGGAATTAGCGTGTGTACTCCAACAGCAACTCCTCCGTATAATAAAACTTTACACTATTTTATGACCTAAATATTCTCCATGTTCCTTAATGGGTTTTAGCCCAAAATTTACACGCCTCTCGAATAAATCAGTCTCTTAGCCTTATCCCATTTAGGAGGTGTGCAGTATCTAATCTCAATTTTATGCACTCAAAAACTATTCTGAGTGGCTGCGGTGCTTGGATGGTTATCAACACCCACTCTCAACCTTTATTGGCATTTCCGCTATAAATCTAAAACCTGGTTTTGCTCCTCCTATTAACTGCAAATTTGATTTCTAAAGGAAAGGAGTTCAATTTCTGGAAAATTGGGAAATTAGATGTGTTGAAATTGGGTGGGTGGGTGGGTGGGAGAATGGAGATGATGAAGATCGGTGGATTTGTCCAAGCTAGCGTAGTAATAACATAGCTCCGTGTCCTCCATGTCATAAAGAATTAAGTTATCGCTGACCCTAATGCGCTCACCCTGGAAGTAGGGAATGAGTTTACACATGAGAGATCCAAAGATGAAATTCTGCAAGAGTTGACCAATAAGGGTAGTCGGCATGCAGAAAACCCCAAGTAAAAGATCCGCAAATGCCTGGAAGAAAAGAAAAGTTCCATTTAGAAAGATTTTGGAATGAATTTGAATCGGAAGGAAGAGGGTGGTTATCGTAAAATAAGTGACAGACTTCATCGCAAGCTAAATTACTCTCTCTGACAGTTGAGGAGATTCTGCTGAGAGTGAACGTTTCCTCCGCCATTACTCTGCCCGGGAAGTCAGGCACCAAGAACATTTATGAATAGTCGACATTCCCCTGGACTCGTTATGTCCTCATTTTCATCTCGTCTGTTGAGAGATAGTGAGCTCCTCATACCGTTGGTGGTAATAATATATAGTAAGATTTCTCCATTTGTCTTGTCAGCAAACATATCTCTGGAGAACAAAGTTCAGAGGAGCACACAAATTGGGAGTTTCCTGAAACAAGGATTCTATAGTCTTTTCTTTTGGAAGATTCCTTAATGAGGCACATGGAACCTCAAAGCACTTATATACCTCATCAAAGAATCAGTCACACACCAACTCCAGTCGACTAGAAAGATCCAAGTCCTTTCATTTTATACCATACTACGCTCCTACGCCTTTTTTCATTACCGATTGGAGTCGCTTCGTTGGAGCTTCCCTGAAGAATAATTACCAAACTTTTCCACCGGATTATAATGAGCCTTAGGTCAAACAAAGGAACATACTCGCTCGCTTTCACCCTTCCGTCATGCTCCACAGATTCATAATATTTGCGTCTATCATGTGGAGCGACTGGGGGTGAAGGACTACGGCGACATTGAGGGGGGAATGTGTGGTCTTAAAGACCAAATGCAGGGATAAGTTCCACCTCATTGGGCACACACACCTTCCCTCGTCAGGGGCTTAAGCACATGGAATCTCATGGTTTATGAGGCTTACGAGATTGAGAAGAAAGACGTTCGTGACGGTGACCATCCGTCGATTCCTGGCCAGGGTGAGAATGACAAGTAGGTTTCCAACGATGGAGAGCAAGAAGATCATTGTGTACATTGGAATGATGACAGACTTTCCTGGGAATGGATTCCCCGTGGTTCCCTCCCCTTGAGGGATGTCCACTGTGGGTCCGATCAAGTCACCGCTGTTCCTTGTCGTCGCCATGAATCCTTCGGATGAATTCCCATCCTCACTCCGGAGAAGGAGGCCGGGATCAAAGTCCTGCATTCAGGAGTAGGTACTTGGGGAGGTTGACAACTTCAAATTTGGTCGTTTCAAGGCAGGTCCTTGCTCAGTTGAGACACACGTTTCTTGCAATGTCTCAATCGACGGGGTGTAACCATGTGTGAAGGGCTACTTCCGCCTGAAGAATAGCACCACCTGAATTCCTAATGTGAGAGAACAGATTCAAATCATTCTATTAAAGTTGAATCAAAATGGAGAAACCTTTTAATTCCAGAGTCTTATCAGGGTAAAAGTTTGAAAGGAGTTCTTGTGTAGAAAGGGTCGTGGTGTCGTATGGCCTTTAGTCCTTGGCATCATCACCAAAATGATAAAGTAAACATCCCCTGCTTCTTCTTATTTCCTCAACTTTTCCTTCAGAATTTCCAGTTCTTAATGACATGAAGGGCAGGAGGAAGAGAAGAAATGTTTTAAACTTTCTCGAGGTTTCTCACTCTTCCCTCTGGATCCTTTTCTCTTCAAGATCTGATTAGGAAGAGAAAGTTGCGAATTTTATGAGTGACTCTTCTTTTGCCAATTAGGGACTTTGGTGGGACGAAATGAAGAAAAAAGTAAAGACGAAGGGTTGTAGTAGTCATGTCAAAGTGTGTGTTGGATACTTTCACTGTGGGTTTTTTCCCAATGGGAATTCCAATTAGGAACACAATACGAACCCCCTTGGAGGCACTCAAAATCCTTCTTCCCCCCACCCTGGGCGGCCTTTTCACCCCACTGCTGAGTCACTTTCACTCACACTTCAATCTTCCTTGGATTCCAAAAGAAATCAAATTACAATCACCTCAAATTAAAGTAACATCTCCAAACTGTCCAGTACTCTCAAGGGCCTTTCCTTATCAATCCACAGGGAGGAATCCCAACTTGTTTGAGGCGGGAAGGGGCATAAGGAATAATGGCCCACCGTCTGCCTCGTAGATTCTTCCGCAGAAGACTGAAGTGACATTGGAATGAGGGACACAAAAGAACCGAGAAAGTGGAGGCAAGACCAAGCGGGGGAAATGGGGAAAGCGCAGGCATGAATGTGATCTTTCCATTCAGAAACTCGGGAGGAAAAGAACGCCTCAATTTTCACTAGACTTACTACGAAGCACACAAGGAAAGTAAGGGCAAAAAACCAAAAGAATTTCTCATACGCGGATCCAGCCCAGGCTGAAACGGAAAAAGTAAATCATGTTTTCCCAGACGAAGAATGCCCTGCCCCCTCACTAAAGACTTTAGAAAAGCCCAGCCGATAAAGTATTTCAAAATTGGAAAATTCTTGTTCCATCTAATCTCTATTAATTAGTTGGAAGTTTAGGAGGAGATTCATTTGGAAATTAATGCTCTTAAGGAGATTTTGTTCGATGGGAGCTAGAGGTCTTTTTTTAACTTTAATTTCTTAAATTCTGGAAGGAATTGGGGGGAAGAGGCTTAGGGAAGTTTTATTTAATGAGGACCAAGGCTTGCGTGATAAATTGATTTAATCTCTTTCCCAAGAAGATGTGGCAGTAGAAACAACTTCATTGCAAAGAACTTCCAATTCATCAGTGACTCGAAACAACGAGGAAATGAGAGCATTAAAGGAATTAATTCATGATGATGATCAAATCCATTTTGGAAAAGTGCTCTGGTGTTTGGCTACAAGGAGATACTCAGTGATAGCTGATAGGAATAAGTTGACATATGAAAAAGAATGCGCCAAGACAGGCTGACACAAGTGTCACCCTCGCTACTAATTTGAGGCTGCTTCCCTGTCAGTCATATTTGCACAGATCCGATTACTTGTCTTCCAATCCAAGAGATTGTCATCTAAGATTAAAAGGAAGCTACATTCATATCTCTCCAAAGTCCCAAGATAAACAGGGATTATTGAATAATTGCGTTCTTCCAGAATTAATCAAGTGCGGGATATGCAGGGTAGCAGGTCGAGACAGATACCAAGTGCATTCGACTTTTGCCAAGAGTAATTTGGATCCTGGCACGTGAAACAGCACATAAAAAATTAAAAAGCGAAGAATATAAATTGGCGTTGAAGAGTTTTTAATCCGTCGACACGTGGGCAAAGTCTCTTACTTTGGCAGTTCTCTCTGACATCCACGAAAAAAAAAATTAAAATTCACCGGATAGGATTATTTTAAGACTTGCGGTTCCTCTCTCTCTCCTTAATTTAACGACAGATGAAAAATTGAAAATAATAATTCCAGAGTCAAAAATCTTTTATTTTTCCATGCCGTTGATTCTTATCGATCCACCTGCCAGAATATTTCACGGAACCATCACCACCACCGCCACCCGTGATTGTGAACTAAACTTGTCTCCCCCATCATCCACCGCATATATTTTAATATGTCTCCGTCACGCCATATAAAGTTGTTTCTTGGAATTCCCGTTCCACATTCTTTGTATGGATATTATGTGAACTCCACCAGTTCCAGGCATCAGACCAAATGGTAAAAGTATTATTCAAAAGTTTGTAAAATCCTTTCTGCTTCCTTCTTGTTTATTCATACAGAGCCTAGGAGGAAGTTTCCGTTGCAACCAGATTAATCCTTACAGAGTGAATTTTACTATCCAAAGTTTTTGGGATAAACTTCCGAAACATCGTCGCTTCCCACCCACAAGAGATTAATTACCTCAAGATTTCAACCACTCCGAACGACTTCAATTCGGTTCTCCATTTTAAACAAACACAACAAACTTAAAGCTCCCAAGGTTCGCAAGTTTATGCAACATTTCATCCCATAGTTTGGAAGGTAGAACTCGGATTTCTTATTCAAAAACATTTCGTAATGGATTCATCTAAAGCCAAGGATGTTTGGTTTGAACCGCATTGGAAATAATACATGTAACACCCACCACTCTGGGATACCCTCATGGTATTTATTAAATAAATCTTCTTTGTTGGTGACGTGTGTATCAAGCCCTGAAGCAAGAATTATTTACAGACTTGATACTGAAGGTGATAATGTCTCAGCCATCATTGGTTGGAAAAACTCGGAAATTGAGGAAAGGAAATGTCCGCCAAGTCTTTCCTCCTTGACTGGAATAGTGCTGAAAGCGGTGATGCTGGAAATGAGATCACTTTCCTTTTCCATCTTGACATCTCTGCTGGTGGGCCCTTGGAAAGGATCTTCGACGAAATCCTTTCCAATGGTTCTTTTTCCTGCCAAGGCTCAACACGTTTTTCACATCCGGCGAGATTTGGCATTATTATCTTTCAGAGTACATAAAAGGGATAATGAGAGGCGTCTTTCCCTTCAGGTGAAAAGGACCGTTGAACCAACGGGAGAAAGTTCTTTAGCCGGCTGTGACTCTAGGTGCAGCTGACGCTGGAGATTATGCAGTGAACAAAGGCAGGTTGGAGCCTCAAATGTTTTATTCCATGTCTTCTTCACTCCAACTTTTACAACAACTCCCATTCAACATGGGACAAAAACAAGGAAATTGAAGTGAGTGGGAAAGCTGGTGAAAGTAAAAGTGCCACGTGTGGCCATTAGAGTCAAGGAATTCTAAGCAATTAGTGGGTGGGAGACTTTTTATTCATACCCGAAGAAACTGGATTTCAATTTGTTAAGCCGAGATTAAACCAATGTGGCAGACTGAATGGAAGAGGGAATGAAAGTTTAGCCAAGTGAAAGAGTTTAACTTTCTCTTGAAAACATTCTGGGTTAAGTCGAACTGTTACTAAGCACACCTTCTTTTGTAAGAGTGAATGACGTGGAGTTTCCTTTCTGCGGTCTTTAATTAACAAGTGCATATTAGTAGTAGTTTGGCCTAAAACGGAGAATGCCATGCACACTTAAAACACACGAGGCAGCCCACATGAGTTAAAAACTGTAATTAAAAAGAACAAAGTCCTCATGAATAACACGAAAAGGGGATTCCTAATGGTGGAATTTATTATTCAAAGACCCGCCCTGATTTCATCTAAAGTCCCTTCCTTAGTCCTTATTCAGCATCTCGCATAAAAATAAAAATTCATAATTCATACTTGCACAGAATAAACCTTGATTGAAACCCTCCATTTAGGAAATGGGCAATTCGTTCTTATCTGGAATTTTACTGTCTCAATTTGCAAACGACGTTGAAAGGAACTGGGATTAGAATGACACCCAACCCTGGTTCCAGCGTTGGCAACTTCCCTGCGTCCATTGGTTGAATTTCAAACTGTTGAAGGATTGTTGTGAGGAAGAGGAAGAGGGTGTCACGTGCAAGACTTTCGCCAAGGCAAGAACGTCGCCCCACGGAGAAAGCCATGAGCCCTTCCTTCCGCTCCAAAGCTCCATTTTGATTAAGGAAGCGTTCTGGCCTAAACTGCTGAGGGTCTCCCCATACTTGAGGGTTGTGATGGGACTCGTAGAAGTTGGCAACGACAACAGTGCCCTTGGGAATATCATAACCGTTGAATTTGACGTCCTCAGAGGCTACTCGAAGTGAGCCCATTGGAAGCATTGAGGACATCCTTAACGTTTCTTGAAGAAATGCTTCCGTGTATGGCATCCTAAGGAAAATCCATGCATATTAAACAACCGTCCGTAGTTGCACATCTCTATTAAAAATGCAACTTACGACTTCCTGTCCATTATCTTCATGTTTCTGCTTCTTCCAACTTCCTTATCAATTTCGGCATGAAGTTTCAGTTGGACTAGAGGATTGTGGAGCAAGTACAAAAACGCCCAGTTAAGTGTAGTGGACGTAGTACCCGACCCGGCAGAAAATAAATCATCCAGTACAGACGCCAGGGAATGATCTACAGAGATAAAGAATGGAGTCCATTTAGTGAATGGCAGAAGATGGCGTGAGTGAAGGCACTCACGGACACTGCTGGAGTGGAATGGAGACTCTGCATCCGTCGTGTTGCTGGACTCAATCAAATACGAATCTATAAAATCCCGTGGTTCGTCCGACGGTAGGGTTTCACAATGGTCCTTGATAATCTTATGGAACAGTTGTCTCCTGGACTTTGCTGAGTTCACCAAGGTGTTCCAGCCACTCCAATTAGGAAATAGCTTGGCAATCGATGGAGCAAGGAAGAGCAAGAAGGCTGAGATTGACTGCAGACTTGTGATAACTCGCAAACTCCTGAAGGAAAGCAAAATTCAGAGTGTTTTTTTATTATTATTGAGATACAGACAACTCACTCTTCCAAATCGCTAATAATATCCTTCAGCTTCTGATCATCGTGAGAGAATCTTTCTCCACTGATGATTTGCCATAGCCCATTCACGACGGCGACGCTGAGTCTCCGTTGAAGTTCAACCGAGTGTCCTTCCTCCTTCCTTAGCCAATCAACGACCTCTTTGGCTTCATCCAGCATCAATTCCTCCATTGTCTTTTTCCCAAATCCAAAGTCACGAAGTTTCCGTAGAGCAAATCGCCGCTGCTCCGTCCACCTTTCTCCCTCGGCTTGAATGATTCCTTGAAGGATAGTTTACGAGGAGATAAAGGGTGAAAGGTGAGGTGGCATGCGCACCTTTTATGAGCTCATGTGCTCTCACCGTATTCGTCTCCTCCCAAAATAGAAACAACTTCAATTGCCGGCTTGTTGACAAATCGGGCGTCACCAAAAGCATCTCGAATTAGTTCTGACCCGTGGAGCACTACCATCCTACATTCAAATTTAGAAAGTTTAGAATTTAGACCCCACGTGAAAGTTGAATGGATGAGAAATGGTTACTCCATGGATCCCATTTTGAATGAGAAAATCCTTCCGAATTTATTGGAAAGTTCAATCATGGAGAGATGCATGTGAGGCCCAAGTTGGAGAATATTTCCAAGTAAAGGAACACGAAAGGGCCCTTAAGTCAAAAGTTGGAATTAGAACAGAAAGCCCATAAATTACTTTCGTTGTTAATTTCATTTGCTGTCATTTAAAATGAGAGAAAGGGAGTCGAAGAGGAGGAATCAATTGATTTACCTGGTGGATAATTTTGCTTCCTCCGATTAGCAAGAACAAAGAAAACAATTGCCATCAAAACCACTGCAATCAAAACACTGAGCATAATTGGTTTCAACTATTTTGTTTATACAAAAGAAAAGTGTCTGTGCCTATAGCTAGGCTGGGAATAACAAACTAAATTCTCCATTCGGATGAGAGCCCCATTTATTTCAACAGAAGAGAGACCTTGAGCTCAATTGGATTCGAGTGCAAAAGGCAAAAAATGTAGAAGGAACAACGGGGTTTTGGTCGTGATGTACAAAAAGAATTTTTACAAGTTGAAGGTTTTTTAGAAACATGATGTATTAGACTGGAGCATATGGGAGAACTGTACGTTAAAATTAGAATTGAAATTCAACACCAGCCTCTCCTCAAGCCTCAGTTTTTTACGAAGCAAGTGAAGCTAATGAAAGATTCTGTACTGAATTCCAAAATGCATTTCGGCTAGAATTAAATTGGCCAGCGAGTTTTATTGCGGGCACAAGTGAACACCGAGGGAATTGCATGGGCTAACGAGCACTTAAGGAAGCCTCACGCTTTTGGCAAACAAGCTTCATTAGTCAACTTTCACCGCGATGGAATAATTGGAGTATCCAACACCAGTGGCAGTAGAGCTAAGGAAGGGGCTTCTCGGAAGCTATTGGTTGACTTAAGCTTGACGGAAAACTTGGATGATGCCCTGAAGAAATCATTTAACCTTCTCCGTTCCATTTACTCGAGTCTTCGCAGCTCCTTGTTAGCTGCGACAGCTTGATCCCAGAAGGACGTTCCAATTAAGGAGCCAAGTGAAAAGTGGTAAGAAGCAATTAAAAACCACCCCCCAAGAAATCAGGAGACAAATCTGATTCTGCGGGTTGGGAGGAATGATGAACGACAGGAGGAAATTAAAAGTGCTCCTTAAATGCCATTCCTCGCATGCCACAAATAAATCAGAGCAGTTTCTACCAGTAAACTCCCAAGACTGGCTGGCTGTCCGTCTGTCACTGTAAACCAAACTCTGAAAGAATTCATCGATCTTTTCGATTCAGAAAATTCTTGTCACTTTGTTTAAAAAGAGACGATAGAGTTTTTCGGTGAGTACATTGTTAAAGCCTTTAAAGTAGCTCAAAAGCTTTAGGCTTTAGCTAATTTGTTACCTCCGTTTGAATGATTTGTCTATTCATCTGTTTTTATGGTTTCTACGTTGAAGATGTCGAGGGAAGAACTGAATTTAGATGAAAATGTCATTCCCTTTCCGTCACAGTTTTGACAATAATGAAGATGGGTTCTCATCAAAGGAAGAATTTGTGGAACTGTGACAAGTTTTGATGTGTTTATTTATAGAAATTCAATTTATTCTTCAAGCCAGAGATTAATCTGTTAATCAATATTAAATTTCCAATTTGCTCTCCGCGTTTTCTCTACTCAAATTACAAAAGTTTGAAGTTTTATTAAAGTGAGGAGACTTTTTGACAAATAATTTAATAACTTCTGAGCATTTATAAACATGACTTTTTGTAACAAAATCTGAGGACAAGAGGACTCGGAGGTGAGGGAGGAACTGTTACATAGATATGAAGGGCCTCCTTATTCTTGTGGTAATTGGGACAATCGTAGTACTCAAAGCACAGGAATATCCTTCATTGCCAATACACGAAGATCCTCGTTTGGATTCAATGATTAATCGACTAATGGAGACTGAAGTTGAAATGAATCATTGTGATCTCGTGGTTGCAGATTGGATTGGAAGTGCAGCACCAATTCCCAAAGTACCTACCTTGTACTTTCGTATTTCAACTACCTCCGGCATGCCTAGTGTCCATCTCAACCAATTCAAAAGGTCAACTTGTTTTGGATTTTTAATCTCACTGCCACCGCAACCTTTGACAGATGTACTCCAGCAGGTTGCCAGTTGGGCGGGATATCTCTTCCTTCCTGGAAATGTGAACAGAGGAAAGTACATTTTCATTTCCTCATCTCCGGAAACAAGAATTATTGGACAACCTGCGCTCCGGGTATTTAGACACCAATGGGAAATAACTTTAGAATCACCCAACCAAGATGGAACACGACTTTGTTTGCATACGTTTTCATCCTTGCTTCCCAACAAGTACGTCTTACTCGAAACATCTACGAGAGATGGCGGGGTCATCGGACACGACCAGGTACCTAAAGGCTTTCCCCGAAATCTTCTTTTCTCCACTGTGAAGCCAACCATGCACAATTCAATTCCGACAACACCAAAGGCAATGACTTTGGAAAATAAGCTCCTGGCTGATCCGGATCCGCTGTACAGGCTCATTGTGGAATTGGCTCAAAAGTACAATTGGACTCAAAAGTCGGTTAAATTTGCCTCTGTACTGAACCCAGGGCCACGTGGATTCGTTGCAACCTTGAATCGATTCAGCACTGCCTTTGGCATTGGCTATTTGGCACATCCCTTTTCCATATCGTTAATTGATACATCGAGGACATATCAAAGTGCATACATTTCAGCAATGGGAAAGGTCAATGGTGGTACTGTGGCTGAATTCAACTGGGGAACAGTTTCCTACCTGATGCAAGGGCTTTACCCAGACATCATGCATTCCTCTGCCATACTTATGCTAGCCATCATCATTGCTGTTGTGAATTGGAGAGCCCTTGGTCATAACATGTCCTTATACAGTCACATTTCAAACGGAATGTAAGCTGGTTAAAGTGGAAAATCAAACATTTTTTCTTACTAAAATTCATTGAATTTTTATTCTTTTTGTAGGTGGTTTGTTGCTGATGCTTTGGTTCTTTTGCACAGCATCACAATGCTCGGGCATGAGACCGTTGCGATAACGAGGAAGAAAATGGTTGCTATTAAAGTGGTCCTGGTCACTTGGTGGCTGGTAAGCTTGTTGTCACTCTGTGCTGTCAAGACAGAGTTCACTTCCTTAACGACAACACCTCGAGCTCTGACGACGTCCTTGTCGGACTACTTCCTTGCTCCAGGAAACAAGGTCTACGGCGGTGCCTCAGTCCCAATCGAGCAAATTAAGCAAGTAATTCGAGTCTATGACCCTGCCAATCTCCGTGTTGCTGATCACCTCGAGTACGTACAGGACGTTAAACAGTGCCTGGAGAAAGTCCTCAGTTCTCTCTCGTATTACTTGTGTCTCAATTTTGGTGAAATCTTGGAATACGTTCGTCACATGTTCCCAAAGAATAAACGGATGGAGTTGGAACTTCAAAATTGGGATTTCTTCAACTACCGAATGCATGTGATGTTGGGATATCCCAAGAATTTCCACTACGCAGAAGAAGTATCAAAGAAATTGGACGTCGCAGTCCAAACGGGTCTTATGGACAAGTTCAAAAGGGACGTGCTCACATTTGTTGCAGATAACTTTGACATTGACGAGGTTCTTTCGGGTATTGAGCATGTACCCTCGAAAGTTGAAAATGTGGATGACTCTGTCTACGTCAAGAATTGGAGCTCCCTCGCCCTTGTCTTTCTTGTAATGTACTTGGCCTCAACTCTTGTATTTATTGGAGAGCTTTGCTACAATGCACAGAAACCATTCAAACGAGCGGTGATAAAACCAGTTGTCAAGTCCTCACTTATTCGCATTCAATATCTTAATTAGAATTACAAACTAGATTGTTAATGTTACACGTCCATGTGACCAGTTTAGTGCTTCAACTGCTTTCCTATATCGTGAACTGTCTTTGGATACAAGAGGAATAGTCTTAAGCATGCGAAGTGGTTTGCTACCTTCAAACACGTTCGTCTTGAACCCTGAACGGTCCATAATTTGGAGTATCAAATCAATCAAATTTCCTGGGTAAGTGTCTCCTGTTGGGAGTCGATGACCCCATCGCATTCGAGGAAGACCCCATCCATCCCCGTCGTTTTCACCACAAACCACGTGACAACTTTTCTTCAAATATCGTCTCACGAGTTCCCGAACTAATTGGATTTGTGGATTCGGATCCTCTCGTATCCACTTCCGTTCGTCCATAATGTGGGTCAAAAGGACAATCAAATTACAATATTGCTGAGAAAAGAGGCGACCATTTAAAAGGCTGATGGCACGGAGGCTTTGCGCAAAGGAAGAGTTAATCGGATCCAGTCTCAAGTCGCTGAATTTTGCCACCAGAATGACCACATGGGGAATGGAGTTTCGTAGGGTAGAATCCTCGTCAAAGTATCTCTTGATGGACGCTATGATTCTCGCATCCATCATCTCCAATGGATCCGATTTGTAGGAGGCAAGTCCAGGGGTGTCAACAATTCGCAAATTGTCCTCTTCGAATTCAATGACTTTAATTGCATTCGTTTCCCCCCTTTGATTAATTTGTTTTAATGCAGTGAGGTTCTGGATCTGTGTAGAATTGTAAATATTATTGTAACTAAATGAGATGCAAATTCTCAATTTCCTTACAGTTTGCGATTTCCCTGAATTTGCAGCACCTAGCATAATTATGTGTCCGGAATCAGGACTGGGCGGGTGTTTATCCGAATTCGGAATTATTATTCCAGGCCTGGCAGCCGGTCTAGCTTGACGAATTCTGGCATGAGGTTGACGTCCTGGTGTCCCCACGCTGAAAACAAATGCAACCCATCACTCCTAATTAAAAACACATTTGAAACTGTAACTTATGAACCTTCCAACCTTGTAATTCTGCTTTGTTCCATTTGTGAAATTGAATTGTAGAACGTCAGATCCACTACTGCGATGAAGGAAATTGAAACATTGGACGTGCGGGTTTAGGCTAGAGATAAGATAAGAAACCTGTAAATAAAATAATACCTCTGACGATCTTTTATTTGTCTTCATTATCAATTCTCCTGTGATGAAATGGTGATGCTTGGGCGTGTCCACTCCACCGTATCCAAATTACTAATTAGGATCTCCAATGAGACACACATCGTCATGTAATTCTTGGCATCCATAAAGGAATATTATTCAGATCAACACACGAGGGAATGCGTGGAGTGGAAACACGACACTTTCGTCATCATAATTAAAACTTGTCGAAATTATGGGATCCTTGGACACAAGAATTTTAACAGGCTTCTCGTCCAGTTGTTCCAGCGGAACTCAACATGGATCGAGTCCAGCCTTTAGAACTAAATGGTGAGTAGTGCATCTGTCACCGATTAAATATCATAAGGTTTAGCTTAATGTTGAATTGTTTTTTTAAAAAAAGGGCTGAAACAAACTGCAGCGTTTACGGAGAGCAATGAAAGTATTCAGCTTGAAGTAAAGTCGATTATTGAGCGTCGAAGAAATGACAAGGTTAAAGCGTTGGTCATTGAAATCCCAACCCCTGAGGACGAGGTTATTCCCGAGCATAAGTTGGAGGTCGTCAGCGATGAACCTCCGCCACCACCCCCGCTGCAGTCAGCCCAACCCCCGCCCAAGATTGTCATCACTCGAGCCTTGGAGCCTTACGCCTTCAGTTCCTTTGAAGGCTTGACGAACATTTCTACATTTATTCTGACCCACACTGGCGCTGCCTCGGCTAAGGTGACAACCCCTTCGGATGTGGGTTTGTTTACGTGTCAGTTCTGTCAAAGCAAGTACTGGGTAAGTTCCGTTGTCTTTCTCTCCTCGGAAGAAATAAATGTTGTTGAACAGGAAGGGTGTCAGCCAGATGCAATGGAGAAAGTGACTCGGATTTTTGAGTTCAGTGAATTCAGGAATTCCAAGCCGGTCATGACTCTCCGCCACTCGACGCCTCCCTGCCACTCTTGCTTTGAAGAAGTACGTACAGTCACAGTGGGACAATGGGATCCATTGTTTTTAAAATGTTGAAGGATGGGCTAATGTAGGAGTCAAACACAATTGAGATCTTGGGGGTGGACGAGAGGATAATGGCGACGATCGTCCAGAAGAAGACGTGGGTGGGCTCTAGAGTGGACAGGGAAATCCTCATTGAGCCTGGCCCTTATGGCAAAGCCAACACGTACACTGCCAACTTCACATGGAATGATGCCTCCATCAATGTAAGTACAAGGCAACATTCAACCAAATACAGAAGCTCATAATGGTTGGTCTTGTAAGTTCAAGGCAAATCGAAATGGGATCATTGTTGCAACTTTAATGACAGACTGCGCCGAGAAGGGAAGAGAGGCAAACTATGTTCTGCAGTTTCTAAGGGAGATTTGCCCCAGGGACAAGGCAGTGCTGGTCGCCTTTATGCTTTCAAGGGTAATGCAACTCATTCCAAGCCACAGATTCCAAATGTTTTATTCTCCCATAGGATACTTTGGTGGCCGATGAGAGCCAGACTCGACGGGTTGTGGAGCGCGTCACCATGCTTCTAGTCATCATTGGATTCATCGTGATTTGCACATATTTCTTCCACCCCTCCAAACACCATTGAAGAGACAATGGCCAAGTCTCATTTAAAATGCTTTTAATTAGATAAATTACGGAGATTAAGGGCAGAGTTCATTTGAGATTAATAAGCACTGATTGCCTTAAGTTTATTACGTTTCTTGACACCCTGAGCGCATATTTGCCAATGCTTCCAATCGCGTTTCCAACGTCTTAAAGCACTTGATGCTAGTTTTGAGGTGTTGAGTTATTCCACCTGACTGCTCATATTCTTTAATCTTCTTGGCGTAAAGGTCGCTTCCCTTCTGTACTTAAACACTTTAAAATGTTCAAATTAAAATGGTAATGGTGATCTTACATTCGTTGAAGAACGACCATGCTGTGAATTGTTACTTCGTCCGTACAAGTGTACTAAGCCCTCATTTGACTTTATTTGGCGCCTGTAAAGTGAAACTTTGTCATTAAGATTTTGCATTAAGATGACAAGATGGGGTTTTTACCTTATTCGTCTTTGAGCTATTGGTCGATCCAGTTTGACATCAAACGGGGCGTAGGTAGATGCCACACGAGTGCAGATTTGCAGATTCTTCATCGTTGACTCAACGTCCACTAGAAACCAAAGTCCCCAGTCTGACACTTTTCGAAGTTCAGTTGGGTTCAACCACCTCCGTTGGATTTTTTCGTTGAATAAAAGTTCCATTGCGCGCTCATACCTTAAAACAATTGTAGAAATGAATACCAAGAAGTCTCGTCAGGTGCTTTTACCTATGATGCATGTTTGCCGTTGGTCTGAAAGTGAGGAAGCACTGGCCATGGACGACGTCAACAGCATTCCATGCAGACTCGATGAACAAATCGTACTTATCAAGGCGATATCCGTTCAGAGTAGGGAAATTCACAGGGCTGTCTCCGGAAAGTGGAATGACCTTCTGAATCTGAGGAATTTGAATTAAAACTTACATTTAATGGTAACTTTGAGACTTCCCTACCTGAGCCTTGGATGAGCAGACGAGCCCTTCAAACCGAAAGGGCGCTCCATTTTCCCCGCACAAGGTGAGGGCGTTCATAATGTCATTGTATTCTTCGGTGGTGACATCTTCAACGGAGTGCGTGCCAAAGTCTTGTAACAAAAAGATAAAGCCGTGAGTCACTCTGTTAATAAAGTCACGATGGAGAAAGGGATGGTGACATATTTTCCCAAAAACGTCCATAGTTTTTTTGAACAAGTGAACTACCCTGAGTTCCCTCTGTCCAATGGTTTCCACCAAGGGTAGGTCTAGTGTGTGGAGCTTGTCAAAAAGATAGTCTCCAAGCCTCAGAGTTTCGTCCACCATTTTATGCTTGGCCTCATCCCCAAGTACCTCCTGCATACTTGGATCTTCCCTGGAATTCCTTCTATCCACTACCAGGGGAAGGTTTTGTTGATGTGATTCTTTGAGGCACTCCTGGTAGCAAGTGGTCATGTCAACCCAATCACTTCGATCTGCCATGTCCATACAAGAGTTACAAAATTTAAGTCCCAGCATCAAGAAACTAGGGCAAGTGTGTCACCTGCACTTGAACTATGAACATCCGTGGCGTTGATAAACTCAAGGAAAACAATTTCATGAAGTGTGTGTTTCAGCGAAACCCCTTCCATCTGGTGCCTGGAAACGAGGAGAGGGTCCTTGCAAATGTGGTGGTAGGCCCTAAAATAACCAATTAGGAGACACAGAGACCTTCAAGAGTTTCATACCGTAGCCCGAAGTCTCCAAGCGGATAGAGACACTTGAGTTCCTGCGGTGGATCGAAATGAAGTCCGAAAGGGCAGTCGGAATAACGATACTCGTGTAGGCCTTTGAAGCAGAACCGGAGGACTTGGCTGTGATTCGCTGCGACCCTTGGAAGAGTCATTTGAAGGGCAATGAAGAGGAGGCGAGACAACGTGAAAAGAGTCATGCTGATGATGGCAATTGTGGATTTCGATTGAGTTTGGCAGGAAGCCAGGAGGCTTCTTTTTTTTTATTGCAATTGCTATTACAAACTTTGGAGAAAAGTTGACAACCTCACAATCGTAAACAAATAATTGGCACAAATGACTCTTAAGAGTTCCAGCGACTTTATGGTACACAATGACTTCCGTCGCTGACATTGAAGAGCCCAAAATTTAATAGCTCTTGGCAAAAATCTAGTCTCCTGATTCTTCAGGGGTTCAGGGAAAAGTTTATACTTTTGGACTGCATCCTGTTTGGTCTGAATTCTGAAAAAAAAAAGTTTGTTCCTTATTTGTCTTCCAGCTGGAGGGAAGGGCTCCTCTGGGTCAGCTTTCGACAGGAAAGTTTTTGATTCTGTTTGAAATTTGTGAATGGCCACTGGTTGAGTCCGGATTTTATCCTTTTAGAGACAGAGAAAAGGTCGTCGTCATTTGGTCTATTTGGTCCAAATAGGACAAACAGAGCTAGTTTCGGATCGTTAACTTCCAAAACAAAAGACGAAATAAAACTGGGAAGCACAACGTAATCAATAAGAAGGAACTTTTCCTGAGAAGACTAAAAAGGAAGTTAGCTTAAACTCCGGAAAGGCGGAAGAATATATCCTTACCCATACATCACAAAAAATAAAAACAATCATAAAGTTTTTTTTTCTGTTGAAATCAAAATTGTTTTTTGGAATTGAGTTTATGGCTGTGCCTTATAAATTCTGGTGCCGAGGGTGAGCCTTGGTGTATGGTTGGTTCTGATCCCCAAGTCTCTGAAGATTATTTCATTTGCATATAAGCCTATCATGACTCTTCAACTTTTTCCGTGTAAGAGTTTAATGAACACTTAAGCGTATTCATTAAAAGTTAAAAGAAGGAATGGGACAAGTAGGACTACGATGACAGAGAATCAAAAGCTTCTTCTATGCAGATGATGATCTCATTTGAAATACCAAAGGGGAATAAATTCAGTCAATTTGGGATGTCAGGGGTTCTTCCTTTCCCTTAAGAATGGCCTATAGGCACTGGTCCTTTCCAGAGATTATTGTCCATCAAACACATTTGACTGCGTGGAAGGCACAGGATTTTAGATTTCCCATTCCTACGACTAACATTGTGCACAGAAATGGAAAATTGCCTCCTTAAGAAAATGGTCTTTGGAAAACTTTCCCTTGCGTCGTGTGTCCTACGAGGAGAGTGGAAGGCTCCTTTCCCTTTGGTCAAGGCAAAGGAACAATTCTCAGGAAGCACTCAACTTCATCTTCAAAGCCCCTCTCCCCAGTACAAAAAGAATCAGCACACTTTCTCCCCTTTTCTGCCAAATTCTCCAATTTCCAGACCAAGAGGATCCTTCCCAGTTCCACACTCTTCATTCGGCAAAAGCCACTTGCCACGAACGCATGAAGAAAACAATCTTCATCACCCCAAAGGAACACAAAACAAAAACAACTTTCACCCCACAAGGACGTAAGTCCACAATTTTAAGTTAAAAATATCAATCATTTCAATTGGCTCCTTATTATTGGCTCCTGTTTCAGGTCAAAGTATTTCAGAAACCTTTTTCTCAACCCAGTTTCACTTATTATTGGCAAACTTATGTCATAAAATTAATCTTTTTTAATAAAATGGCCCAGGGGAAAGTAAATTGGGAGTAAATTTTAAAATTTCATCTTTCTCGGCTCGTTAGAGTTGCGTAAGTGTTTACTGTTTGGTTTGGTTGATGATGGGAATGTATCATGGACTCGTCACGGTGTCCCATACGTTTCCCATTCCATCACTTATTTCCATCAAACTGTCATGGATTTTAACACCCTTTTGGCAAAAGTTCTTTCGCCATTTGTGCATAACTCTTTACATGGTCTAGACGATCAAAGCCCCTGTAGTTTTTCAGACAGGACTGCTTAGGAGTAATCAAAACCCATTTTTACAAAGTAAAATCCGCACGCTATGCATTACCCAACAATTTTGATCTTGTCCTGTTAACTTTTCCTTGCGTGTCCTGATTCACTTTTGAGCTTTAGGTTACACACTCAAAAGGATTTCTTTCTCTTCCAGCATTCCTTTTCACGGCCCTGTTCGGATTCCTTGAATATCTCGAATAGAAGCATGATAAGGATTCCCTTCCAATCGTAGCACAATAACGCCTAAGATTCCAAGTGAAAGAGTTGCCAGACAACCAACGGGAACTGAAGGAATTCAAACAAATGGCGACGACGGATGTCAACTTTATTCCTGGCTCGAGGACAACTGACCAAGAGTTCTTTATTCAAGTAGAAAACGGAAGCATTGAGGTGTTGAATGTAACAACGCCTTTACCACCAATGGCTGGGAGCTCAGTCCCATATCGGTTGGAGCTGGACGTTTCCCTTCAGATTGGGCTTTACGTGGTCATCTTTCTGCTCGCTGTCATTGGAAATGTCTTGGTGATCCTCACTTTGATCCAGAACCAAGGAATGCGGACAATCACGAACCTATTTCTTCTGAATCTGGCCATTGCTGACCTCCTCGTGGGAGTGCTCTGCATGCCCTTCTCCCTCACTGGAACGGTTCTCCAAAATTTCATCTTTGGACCAGTTCTCTGCAAGCTCATTCCTTATCTCCAAGGTAAGCCAATCCATTCACAGCACTTGGTCCCACTTTCAGCCTTCACTGTCCACTAGAACACTCTCTTTTAGCAAAAAAAAAAAAAAGAAAGAAAGAAAGAAAGATGGAAACATTTGAAATCCATTAGGGTGGGCCAGTGACACACTTGAAAGGGTCTGGTGGGCGAGTTTCGAGAAGGAATCTGGCAAACCCATTTTGCCATTTTCTCCTTTGATTGTCAAGCGAAAGGAATTTGTGGGTTGATTTTATTGTATTCGTGGAGAAAGTGTAAATGGTGAATGAGGTATGGGATGCTTTCACCTTGGGTTTAACGTCATGTTCTGGACTCATAAAAATCCTAGTTCTTCCTATCCCTCGGACACCTGCCTTTGGGATTATTGAATTCTCACTTGGTGAGGGATCTATTTGGAAGTATATTTCGTACCATTTGGGAAACCGTTTCTCATAACACTTGAGAGGATTCTCTGCCAGACGGTGGTCGTCTGGCGCATACGATTAGATTGAATTTGAACATAACTGGAAAACCTCATTTATGAGACTAGAAATCAAGATTGAATTAGACTCTCTGGATTTCCAACTGGAAACAACGCTCCGAGGAAAAGACATCGGATGACACTCCTCTCTCCTTCTCCGAGTTTAGAAATTTGAGTAGAAATCCAAACTTTGTTAAGAGGGATTTACCGGTCCTCTGATTCTCAACAGAATTATCTCCTTTCCGATCGTTTTTCTGGCTTTCGCCTTCTGTAAAAACGTGGAATAACTACAACTACTGGAGGATGAAAGAAGTCTCGTCATATTCTGGTTAATCCACTTAGCTCTCAAAGAGCCCTTTGATCTCATCTTCCACTTGCGTGTTAGCAAAAAGGGCCATTGCGGGAACACTAATCTTCGTCACAGAGTAACAGTGGTCCTTCACGACCTCCAAGTTTGTTACGCTGTGTCAACTTGAACATCAAAATTTTATTAGCAGCGTAGACTTACTAATTGAATTTCCTTTTGATCAACGATAAGGACCCTTTAGCATCCTCACTCAATCCTTAAAGTCCCTCTCTCCTCTTCTCCAGAATTTAAAGTCGTTAGTTTAGAATTCGAGTGGCGGTGTGGATGTTCATTGACGTTTCGATGATGATCCTAGCCTGTTTATTTAACAGAAAGCTCAATAAAGTTTCAGTTTTTGAGTGGGTGTTTTTAAAACTGAGTTGAAAGCGTCCGTAGTTCTTTCCAGTTTGTTGTGAACAAACACCCTGATGAAGTTGTTTTCAAAGTGTTTCTCCCCCTTAAAGTTTTAATGATGATGATCCTCACTTAAGGAATATGCAGGGTTCATGGGGAAGCATAAAACGGAAAGTCGTTCGTTTTGAGCAGGTGAGATGGGGAAGTGACGTTTCATAATTAGGAACAAAAGCACTTTCCCCGCTTTCACCTAAACTGCATTTAGTCCCGTCTAGACTAATTACAGTCCCATATTTACACCGGAAGCTCGCTTCAGCACCCAACAATGGTTTATAATTATTACATCTACAAACAACTTCGCTCGGATTGTTTGACTTATTGGGATTTGATGATATTCCAGGAGAGTAATTAATCACCCTTGCTCTTCCTCCTTCCCTTTGTCTCTCCACCAGGAAAAGATGGATGATTTTGTTTTGAATATTTGCGGTTGGTTATTAATCTTGTTTTTCCTTCTTCTTATCCTTTTGGCAAAGTGGGGGGATTAGTGTCTGTAGCTCATTCTTTAGTGGGAAAAAGGATAAAAATAACGTTGTTCCAGAGTGCATAGCGTGTGGCAGGAGAAGAAACTCCATGCTTGATTTCGCAAGGATTGGCAGGAGTTGATATAAAATTAAGGATCCCCACTTCCCTCCCAATTTATTTTCATATGGAAACATTTTTCTGCACAAGAGGATTCTGGATGTAATCGTCCGTGGGATTTATTCAATGGATTTGCAAATATAGTAGAGACTGTGTGGAGTAGGGAAAGTGCCTCCTTTCACTCAGCCTCCAAACATATTGCAAATTTGCCAAAAGAATTTTCAATCTTGGGAGATTTTTCAAACCGGTGTGAAAGTTGGGTAGAAAATGCAACTTTAACGTGGAGGAGGAGATGCAAGTCTCAAACAATATGGACGCCAAGGCGGTTGGGTCAAATCAGATTTGAAACATTGTGCGCCTTCTGCTCTGTTCTGAGGAGCATGTACCGATTTCCCTGGTTTCAATCTTCATGAGTCTTTTCCCATTTGAAAGGGAAGAAGGGAAGGAAAAAGAATTTCCTTCCTGAGTTTCCGTCAAAGACGTCCACGTCCCACTGAACTCATTGAGCTAAACGTATCAATGGAAGAAATTTGGTGAACGTGCTGTTCAATATGAAGAAGAGTGTGCTTGTGTGTGTGTAATTGTGTGGCACTTGAAGACCTTGGCGAGGGGAAATCGACTGTCAGTCCTCCACTGAGAATTCATGGAATCATTAACTGCTGGACTCTGTCGCATCATTTCAGTGTGAATTAAAGTTGCCGCTTCGGTTGTCCAGTCTAGTATTTGATGGCTCTTCTGGAAGTGGGTTTTGAAATTCTCCATGATCTCATCCGTTTCCACATTTAAAAGAAGGGCTGACAAAAGCGGATTATTCCATGGAAATTACACGGCTGTCCTTTCCATGTCATTTGCTCCTGTCGCTAACTGCCGCTGCTCGGTCGTGATGAAAGCCCGAAGCAAAGTAGGAACCACAAGCGTGTTATAGGAAATTCCAGTTAGGAATAAATGAAAGAAATTACGAGATTTGGCAAAGGAATATTCCCAATTGCCAAAACCAAATCTCTCTCGCGCCATTTCCCAGTTTTAGTTTTTAGTTGTAGTAGTAGTGAGAGATTAATTAGACAGTATATGGAGGAGTGTGGAAAATATTGTGGCAGGATTGCATTAGAGAGTGGATTGCAAGGACTTTCCTTCATGTCGCATCTTCTCAAGTGTGTTCCTTTCCTTCTCAACCGCACGACCTTCCTTTGAGCCTTTGAATGAAAGGCGTTAACGAATGGCCCTTAAGGACACACGTGCTTGGGAAGTGTAGTGGAGTTGGCACTAATCAAAAAGAAGTTTCTATCATAATTACCTTCCTTTGATTTCTTTAACGAGGGAGGGCGGGGAAGCTTGAAAGTAGGCGGTCTAGGATTCTTCTATTGGGAAGGAGCTTTCCTTAATTCAGGAAGATGAAGGAAGCCTCTCATTCCCTATCCTAAGGCTCATTTGTATGCAGGGACTTTGTCATGGGACAAACTTTTCTTTGTCCCATGAAAGCCAGACTTGGAATGAAGTGGATATGCGGGACATGGGATTAGATCACATCATTTTCTTCCTTTTTGTTTGCATAATCCCATACGGTTCTGTCTCTGGAAAAAGACCAGGAATTGTGGGTTTGCCAAAGTATAAAACTGCATCGGTGGTGACCCACTTTGACAACTAGAGAGACTGACTGATCCAATGGTTTCATCACTCTGAAATCTATTGAGTAAACACACGACTTAAGGTTCCAAGAAACTTTAGATTGGATCAAAACCTTGACGAAATCTTTGTTTCACTCGTCGTCGTTTCGATTGGGTAGTCGTAGTCAAAGATCAAATTGGATTCTGAAAACATGATATTGCTGCCAAGACTTGGTCTAACGAGATGCATCCAGTCAACTAATGAGACGACACAACGTTATACAATTTATAAACAATCCTACAAACAAACTCCCTTTATCTCCACGTGTGGATATCTCCCAATGGTCGCTCATGCATTGTCTTTAATGAGCTCTGCAACAGGTTACAAATTCATCTTGTCCAATGTCAATCCAATGTCCTCTGGCTCTCGGGTTACGCACAAAGACGCCATTTTGATTCCAGTAAAAGCACCCTCCTGAGCCACTTGTTTTTCCAACTTCCAAGGTATTGATTTCGCATTAAAATCAGAGGGTAATCTCATTGCCATTTCCCTTTTCCCTTCGATTACAACGTATGTGGAACTCCTTTGTTTGTACAAGAGACATCTGCTCCAGTGTATGACCACAGTTTGAACAAACGTTCCAGGATGCTCTGCGCTCAAGGAAGAAATAGCGCCAGAGTGGAGAAGTCTCGTAATCATCTTCCACTTTCATAAATCACAAAAAGTCAAAACCTGCTGGAGTAAAATGCAGCACAGTATATTTTAGCGTGGGCAAATGGAATCCCATAATGCAAGAACACGGGAGTCGCTTAAGCCCTAAAGCCCGTAAAAGTTCAATTGCATGACCAGACTGTGACTGTAAAATAATGAATAAATGAGAATAATGTTAATTAGTTTATTCCTGTGTGGTGTTTGTTAGAGAGGTGGAGTTGTATTCAGCTATACTGGATTTATTGTTTAGTTTATGTATTTGTGTGGTCACGAGAATGGAAAGATCAGTTCTGGATAAAAGCCTTTTGCTATGGATAGAGAAGGGGTGTTATGAATAATGAAATTCAGTTGAATTAACCCACTAGTTTGTATCCTTATTTCTGGATTTGAAACCATCGATTTGCTTTCTCCAGAGGGAAATCGAGAAGAATGTTGAGAGAAGAAGGAGAAAGGGGGGAATAATGGAAAAGTCTCAAAATATTCACACGCTCCTCCACACTTCCGAAAGTGCTGAACTGGAGAATCATAACAATTATTCCTGCCTCCCAAACTTTGCATGGAAATGATTTTCTCCAGTTTGGAAATCCCGGAGCTTGGGTCCCTTTTAGAAACTTTGAGCAGGAGGGTTTTTGGGTAGTATTGATTCTGTATACCTTTAAATCTCTTCCATCCAATCCCATTTGGGGTCCCATGCACGGGGTCTGCATCCCCTCTACCCGGAATTACTCCGTTTTGCCTTGTTGACCGAGATAATCAAAAATATGCAAACTACCTAAATAAACAAGTCTTTGGAACGTAAGCGCGCACGGGATGCAAAAGAAATCAGATCTTTCACTGCGGCTCTTTCTGTGACTAACTTCATTTCCCTTGCGTGTGCCTCTCCCCTTGCTCTATAAAGAAATGGAGTTCCTTTGTGATGTAAGGTGAAACGTAGTTGTTTATTTTATGGTGGTGGTAAAGTGGGATTAGTCTTTGTTGCCTTCTAGAAATCCCCAGTAAGTCCTTGTTTCAAGTCCACCAATGAAATTCCAGCAGAGGCCAAACTTTCTCCAATGACAAACGAGGCGGAATCCAAGGAATTTAATTGTTGTTCAAGAAAACTCTGGCTGGGTAAATTATTGCCATCTGACAATACTGACCTAGATTCCAAAACTGAAATCGGAAGGCGCGGATTGGCGGATGGGGAGGGATGTTCTTTTGGCGAAAGTGAATGAGCCACACTGACTTGTCTCCAGAGTCCACTTCCCGAGTCAACGAGTTAGAAACTTCATCGAGCAAGGGGAAGGAATCAGAGTCGCTCTGTGCCTTCATTACTCTACATGGCGGCGACACACTTCCCGCCGACTTCAAATGCCCCTTTAGGCCAATGACTTCATTTTACCCGTCAGGGAGGCAAGAAGGAAAACGCATTGAACTAAACCCTCATTAAACTTTTTGAGTGGCTGGGCTACCCTGCTGTGCCCGCAAAGTCTTACAGTCTTCCCGAGGTTTAGCCTCAGCGGTGGGATCGGTGAAAAGAATCGGAAACAAGGTGCCTGTGTGCAATGCGTGTGTGAGACTGAGAGGAAAGTAAACAATGGAGGAAAGGCGGGAGTTTATATAATTCATTCCCCTCACGTGCTCTGGCTGTGGCTGACAGTGGGATCAATCACACTGACATTTGTTATGGATGCCGTTTACATTACTCACATTACGACTGGTTGATCGTATCAGAGTTAAATATGCGTACTAGTTTGTAGTATGTGGAGAACAATACTCATTCATCAGGAACTCTACTCTCCCGCCTCTTCCAATTGTCCCTGCCATACTTTCCTCTTTATGATGTTAAAACGACCTCCCTCTCATGGATTATTAATGTATAAATTTATACAACCAGGTTAGGACATAACCACGCCACAATGCAATTCAAGCCGAATCTACGGGACTCGGAAATAACCATTTGGAACATACTAACAAGGGAATCAAAAGGACAAAAGACGACATTCAATGAACCTTTATTGACCATTACTTGAGGCTCATCTTTTGGTGAAAACATAAATGATACGACAATGTGACACTGTTGCACTCCAAGAAATAACACAAATAGGTGTTCAACTGAAGCTAGTTGATGAATAGATATAGACGCAGGAAATCATCCCTTTGACATCGTCCTTAGTGAGGATTGTTCAGGAAGTCTCGCCGATTAAAAACTTTTCTTTGTCTTTAGAGTCCATGGAAACATTGTTTGATCCTTGGATTTTGTAAAGTGAGAGTAAAGTAGGAGCTACTGTAGCCTTTATTTCCAGAGTGTGGAGTGCGTTGGTTGGCCTTGCTTAGAATTCTGTGAACGAGTTTGTTCTCAATCATCGACACCACTGGAGAATAATGGAACGGATCCAATTCGTCCTGACTGCCCTTGGACAAGCCCAAATGATGAACTGTTCTCCAGCCAATGTCAACTGCCAATATTTACAGACTAGGAGAAATCAAGTGTTGTCTTGAAATGAGAGAGTAAGAATATAATTATTATGAATATTGAATTCCACATTAATGAACTCATTTTGTGTTTCTTTTAATAAATGACTGAAATGGTAAAAGTAGAGTCAATAGTCATTAAATGGGATTCCTGTAAGGAATCAATAAGTTGGAGTGAGGAGGATTTAACGAGTTCAATTGAATATTTTAAACATGTTGAGCACATTAATTCCCTCTAGAGCCAAATCCATCTGAATTCCAATCCTTAATGGCCATGTGTGTAGTCAATATATTGGCATTTGGCGTGTTTGACTGATATTAATTAAATATAATTAGAAAGGGATGAGCACTTTTAGAATTAATTCAAACTCCCACCACGTCTGAGTTCAATAAATATGCGGAAAAGTCTTTCTGCCTAGTCATATTGATTTCTCCAGTGGCTCTTTTTCATGGAGTTGATGAGAAATTGGCGGGAGAGGAGAAAAGACAAAGCGTCATTTGGAGAAAGTTCGCGTAAACTGTCGCTGTCTAATGAGCTCAGCAGGATTTGTGTTCGCTCCTCGTCTAATCTTCCATGAAGAAGAAAATGAGGCTTTTACGAGTGGCTCTTGGGCCAAAGATTAGAAACCGTAAAGGAAGAAATAGGATTAGAAATGATGCACTCGCACGGGCGCGCAGAACCTTATTCATTCTTCATCCCTTACTTACTTGGTGGTTTTTAAAATCAAGAATTCATTAACTAATTAATACAAATCTGTTGGTTTCAGCCGTGGCTGTGTCCGTGAGTGCGTGGACGCTGGTAGCCATTTCGGTTGAGCGCTACTACGCCATTTGTCACCCTCTCACATCGAGGAGATGGCAGACTCTGTCCCACGCATACCGCATGATTTGTCTTGTCTGGATACTCAGCGGAGTCTCCATGTTGCCAATTGCAGCCATCAATACCCTTCAGCCAATCAGAGATACAGGTATAATATACAACCTTTCTTGGGACATTAATGGCACAGTTCTTCCAACCACACTAATACCCAGAGATGAAGAAGAATGGAGAATTCAGCCATCTTCTTACAGCCACGGACAGACTCCTTTCCATTCTCTCCATAAGTTTATCCGGAAAATGGAATTATGAAGAGGAACGTGGAAGGAGGATTTTAAATTGAATTTGTGTGTGATTTATTGGTCGGTGGTGTTCCTTTCTTGCGGTACACAGTGCCCATGTTATGAGGAGCAAAGTGACATTTACACCTTTTTCTTCATATCAATTCCGTAAAGGTGGTGGGGAGTTAAACAGGCCATTTGAATTCCTAACGTTTGCTTCCATTTTGCAGTTCCCGCACAGAACCTTTCCCTTTAAATCTCATCTCCATTTGCTCTAATCCTCATAGGCGTTTAACCTCGCATAAAACGTCTTCACTTCCAAACCCTACGTCATAATTAACCTTGGACTTCTCCACAAGTCGACACCTCGGCAATCTTCCAGGGAAGTTGGGGAACTTTGCCAAAGGGAATGGAAATAGTTGATACGTTAACAATAAGAAATTCTGCAGCGTAAGAGGGGCAGTGGTGGGTGGGATATGGTGCGGGAGACGTTGTAAATGTAAATGATGTACTGACTTTTCGCTTCGTTAGACGCAGAAGAGAAAAGAGAATTTATGGAACTCTTTTCTGCACTTTGCACTCATTTCACACCAAAGGGAGACATACTTTTAACCATTTTAATCAGGAATCCAAATGCGGAGGTTACCCGTCCATAATTTCCAAGGGGAAAGTAAATGTCTCCATTATATTATCAGGGAAAATGAAAAGAAATGGGAAGAAAGTGGAATGGCTTTTCCCCAAATGGGCCGACATAATTCCAATTCATTGTTCAAAAGTGATTCTCCTTTTATGATAGAATACGGACCTAATGTACTTCAATTCTATACGCAGGGAGACATAAATGTCGAGAGGATTGGCCGGATGCGAAGCTGGAACGTGCGTACACGGTCTTTTTGGATGTCACCCTCCTCGTCCTGCCATTGGGCATCATGTGCGTCAACTACAGTCTCATCACAAGGACGCTTTGGCGTGTGCCTGGAACAAACGCAGGCTCTCATGGTAATTGCACATGCGCCCTTGCCCAGACATTACCCACTACTTCTAGTGTTTATCGTAATGACGCTCCTCGTTTACTCTAATATTTACAACCGGAGAAGCAACTGTGTAGGGTAAACTGGGTTGGTCCTTAGGACAGGAAGAAGGTGGTGAGTGTGTAAGGTTTTATGGTCGGTGGTGATTCCGCTCTTTCCTCAACTCTACTTTCTCGGACGTCCACGTTGAAAGAAAACTGGTCATAAATCCCCTCCGCCATTCCCAGCCCCGGCTTTTTTAGTCGACAAAGAAGGATTTAAAGGGATCCTCAATGGAAGCTAATGAATCTTCTACTACAGAAACTGGTGGCTCTACACAAAATGGTCACTTTCCCCACCACATCACCGTGGTTTATTATTAGTGAAAATTCAGGTCCTGTTCCTCCTTGTCTGTCTCTTATGTGTTCCCTTGATGAAGGTTATTGCCCCTGATTCCAAGGCTAAGCGGCTATGTTTGAATTGAATTAGGAAGTTTGTAATCAACCACAGTAGCTGCCATGCTGCGAGAAGCCTTTAGTCTATAATTGAAGGTTTGTAAGAGGACTTTAAGAAGGCGTGAAATGGATTTTGGTTTCTCGTGACGTTGACATTTGATCTGTTTGGGCTGTGGTGAGGAGAAAGCTCCCTGCCTCTTCTGCTCCCTTTCTAAAAGAAGAAAGTCCAATTTCCCTGAATCAGTTCCTTCGAAGGGATCCTTGACTTTTCCCTCAACCTCAACCTCCTGTCACACTTCGTTTTCACTTTTACTTTCTCCCTCAGTCACAAGGCCGAAGGAAAGGGGAAGTGATGATGGAATTATTGATTCAATCTCTCATGCTCCTAAATGCTCTCCAATATCAAAATCTTCTGGTTTCAAATGAACTTCCTTCATGACTCCCGGGGTTTAAAGTCGATTCTCTCCTACGCCAAACAGGGAAAACGCTCTTCCGAAAGAGTTATGAAATGCTCATTTTCAACAACGGTTCAACTCAAGTTTTGCTTGCGTGTCCTCGATAAAAAATTTATGGGTCCTTATCAAGTTTGGGGATGAGGTGCATGTCATAAAAGTTTTGATGAGGACACACCTCCTTCGCCGCGTCTTTCTTTCATTGTGTCTTTCTTCTGCTGTTGATTGTGGCGACATGGTCTTGGTTCTGACCTGGTCGGTGGTCGTCTAAGGCCATTCCCTGGAGAGTTTCCTTTCATTTTCTGCTCCAGGTTCTCATTCTGCGGATGACGACGCAAAGGTCTCATCAAAACTTTCCCTCCATAAATCAGATCTTCCCTCGACGCTTTCTCGACTCTCCAACTTATAAAATGCCAGTCAAGGAAAAGCCTTCAAGGCTGGAATTAAATCCCTCACCCCCAATGTCTGGATACGCAATTCCACCAATCAATTCTCCCTTTAATTGCATACTAAAAAACAAGGAGGTCGATGGGAGTTCATCTTTTAGTGGAAACAGGAACTCTGGGAGCATAACTTGTGAGCTATAAATTGATACCAAGCCGCTTTCATGGACTGTGAATAAGAAGAAAAGGGATGAAGCACAAAGGAGCAAAAAGTATAATGTGAACAATATTTGCATCAGAACTTCCTTTGTGTCTCTCGGATTTTTAGGATTTGCAAACTTTCTCCTTATATATACTTTTAAAACCATGATCCTCATGTTTCACTTTTCCCTTCGAGTGGATGGTCTCGCAAGCCTCAATGTTGAAATAAGCATGGAGGAAACCTTTATTATTTCTCCTTCCTTCTCATCCCATTCCCTTTGATGAAGGACGAAATGCAAAGGGAAATAAGAGACTCCGAGGCATAGCAAATATTCTTATCGAATTTTACTTTTTGATGAAAAATCCCTTTTGACAGAAGAAGTGAAGGATTTAGAACTGAGGAAATGTATTAAATATCTTTTAAAAGTGTATTCCTCTGTTATGTATAAGAGTTCAATGTATAAATATTGCGTCTATTCCAACCAAGGCTCAAGGGGATGAAAGGAAGATCCTTGAGTGCTCATTGGATTAATCTTTAATCCCTTTCACTTAGAAAGGGCGACAAATGGAATTCACAGGAGTTATGTCCAAATACATTCCATTTTGGACAATCTTCTTATGGCTTTGCACGACTTTGGACACTCCTGACCACCACCTCAATCACTTCATACGTCAGCTTATCAAAATCCAAACATCCCTTCCATCTGTTTTCAACTTTTTTTTCTTAAAAAAATTCATGTGTTTCTTTCCTTTTATAAAGAGCGCTCTTACATATCTGCCGTGACGACTGGCGAGGATCCAACGCCCCCTACCACCTCTAATCCAAAGATCACAATCACACACTCACATTCCAACGGGGACGGCCCACTGAGAGTCCTAGCTTCATTCAAGTCATCCTTCCGTCGCCAGAATGACGATACCCATCTACGTGTCAATGACCCAAAGAAGAATCATAATCACCGCAGACAAAGACTAACACCATCGAACAGTCATCGGAACGGCAGGAATTCTGCTACAGCTGCAACCATGTGTCAACCCTCGACTCTTTTGCGTCGCTGCAATGTTGGAAAGTCTTTGCGAAGAAAGAAGCGAGTAATTCAAATGTTAAGTGTAGTCGTTGCAGAGTTCTTTGTGTGCTGGACGCCCCTTTACATAATGAATACGTGGTACCTCTTCAGTCCGATGGAGTTGTACAACATGATTGGGCCTTTGGGCGTCTCCTTGATTCAACTTATCGCCTACTTATCATCCTGTGTCAACCCAATTACTTACTGTTTTATGAATAGGGGATTTCGTAATGCTTTCTTCCATGTCTTTGGCTGCAATTCCAATGAGCTTCGAAGGAACTTTTCTACTTCGCATCGGAGTGAGTCACTCAGACTTGCAAGGAATAGGAGTGTCTATAAAGCAACGGATGACGTGTAGAAAGAATAAGTTTAACAAATACACAGACCAAGAAGGCTACAGAACTTTGGTCATTAACGCGTTTTATTGCGAGTCCACTCGACCCAGAAAGATTGTCGCATAAATATAGTTCATGAAACTAAGTATACTAGTTTATTTCCAACTTTGTATTTGTAAGAATGTGTTATCTGCGGAGTAAGTCAAACTCCTGCTTATTAGGTGTTCAATGTGACGGTTCTTGATCATCTCATTTTAAATGGTTTAAATGCAAGTTCGTTACCCAAGTATATTTATTCTAACCATTGAATTTGCTGTGATAACTATAATTGATATTACGTGGTTCATAACTTTTACTCTTGGGATTTAAGTAATCATAAATAATGCAGTTTAAGATGGATACAGGGTACCTTTTTGCTCCTCATAAGACATATGCTACTTACTATAACATGATTTTCCTCAGTAAAAACTAAAAGTGTGAAACCGTAAAAAGTTTTATTGTTATTTGCCCCTTGTATAAAAGCAGGTTTACGTCTTCCAGGTTGGGAATTGAAGCCCGTGGTTCCCAATGTATTGAGCTCTCTCTGGTGAATTCCAGTTCTGGAGGAGGGAACTCTCCACGGAATAAACTTGGACGCCCAATGGACGACATATTTGGACAAGGTCCTCATCTGTCGTATCTCCTCCCCATAAAGGAAGGCTTTGGTCACCACTAGGGCAAGTCGACAGCGCACAGAGCAAGTCAATCTCTGCGAAGAATTCAAAGTAGTCACCTTTCTTGGCGGGACACTTTTTCATAAAGTATTTGTCATGGTCATTCAGTCCCGTGCACTGGAATACGTTCAGAACATCGTGGACATCGTACTCTGTCAGGCCATAAGGCAAGATGGCTCTGGTGAGGTTGGAATGACAGTGGAAGTCAAAATCGTCTCCTGTTAGAAGTTTGTTTACATAAGGGTCACAGCGAGTTCCAAGTAGGTCGTGAACCCTGCCACCCTCGTTGTCTAGTCCGTATGTCTCCAGTGAGTCTGCAGTGATGGTAAGAAGTGGTCGTAGAAATGGAAGGGTTGACCATATCCTGTCGTGACGAGTGACATGCGCTCTTTCAAGTTGTCGTGTACGAGCTGCCCACATTCGCTCTCGTGGGTTGTGCAAGTTCCATACGTTAAGATCACCCACTTGTGGCCCTTCAATGGCAACAATGCGACAAACTTGTCCTTGTTTAACTTCCCAAGCTTGTCCCGAACGAATGGGAATCGTGAACTCTTGGACGAGAGAAGTTGGTAGGATTGAACGACTAATGGAGTCGTAAAATTCCGTGTCTGGCATTAGAACTCCGTTTTGAATGTCGCCTCTCTGATAGGCTGCTGGTGGCATACCAGAAGATGAAGGTAGTGACACCATTGCAAAGTTAATTTAATTTTAAGAAACAAAGAGTAAAAGTTTAGAGAAGGTTAGAATAGTAGTTAGAGTGAGTGAGACTGTTGCACTTCTGCCAGCTCAATTTCATCCTGATAAAATCTGTTTGAGGCTTTGGGTATTCCAGATGGTCTCACAATTACCAGATGGTGTGGAGTTCTCAAATATTTGCATAATAGGAGGATTTCTTAAGCCGATTAGTCACCGTAGCATATACACGTTTATTACACTGGGAATTCAGATCCCCAATCCCAACTTATGCAGTTAAAAACACTTCCAGTGCACAATGCCCTTCCCATTTTCCTCATATTCAGACATTGTCATCCAGAGGTTGAGGAATGATGGCAATGCTGACAAAATGGAACCTCCAATCCAGCTGGAATAGATTTCTCCACCACTCACAGCAACCTTCGATTTCACACCTGACTTCACCAATTCAAGCCCCAATCGCTCCGCAAATCCAGGAAGCAATGATGTCCCTCCACTTAAAACAATGTTTCGGTACAGCAACTAAAAAATAAAAAAAGTCAACAATTATTGACAAAAGCTTTAACAGGAGCTTTTGTGATAATCTATTTTTTTTTGTAGAATATATTCCTTATGCTTTGGCTAATGAAGACACAACTCGGTAAATAGCGATTCCGCTCGCAGAGCTGAATTGAATTAGAAAGTATAAAAGATTCCTGGAGTTAATCTCGTCCCTGTTGCTTGTGATGAGTTTCACCTACCTCATGAAGTTTAGCTTCCGTTTTTCGAATTGCATTGTTCGTTAATTCCTGAATACTTTGTTGCTCGAGGCCAAAGAAAGATGGTTGGAACAGGATTTCCGGAGACTGGAATCGTTCCTTGTCAAGTGTAATAAATTGACCATCTCGGAGCTTGTGTGCCCTTCTTTGTAGCCCAGCGTCACTTCCCATTTCCTCTTGAAAGTCAGCGGCGACATAACAAAGCTTTTCCTTCACAAATCGAATGTCATCTTGCTCTGCAGAAGATTTAAAATTGTGGCCACGTCCGGAAAGGATTCTTTTGAGGAAGTCTGTTAAATCTTTCCCTCCATGAAGTTCCGAGAGTGTTGAGTCTCCAAGAGCATAACCTACATTAAACCATTATTCCATTAAACCTCATTCATTCGTACTTTGTATTTTGTACTTTGGTAAATAGGCACTGCATAGGTTGCACTGTCGCCACAATCCACAACCAGCCCAGTCGTTCGTCCCGAATGATGAAGGGAAAGCACTGCTTTGTTTGAAATGTAAACAGATGAAAATCCAAATCCTTCGAACAGGAGCTAAAGGAAGAAACCAATTTTCATATTCGAGTGACTGCGGAGTTACTTCTTACTTCAGTCATTGTCTCGCGGTTTCCTTTGGGATTGAGCGGTGGTTCTGTGAGGAGAATGGATGATTCCTTTGGATCAATTTTCAACTCGTTGAAAGTACGAGTCCAAATCTTTTCCATGGCGTCCCAATTAGCCACAATTCCATGCTTGAGTGCTGGGATTTCATTCTCGCGCTCTTCGCCATTGCATGAAGTGCCTGAAGTGGGGATTATAACAGAAGGTAAATGGTCGCCTGAGAACCCAGCTTTTATGGTGGTTGTTCCATTCTCCACAACGATTGAAGTTGCACTCGACACCATTAAATAAAATTGAACTTGGAAGGAGAACAAACACTAACTAACACTAACACAGCTCCTCTCTTTAAAAATTAACTTGTCAATAATGCTTCCTGAAGACAGAAGAGATTACACTCAAGGGAAACAGAGTATCAAAGCCACACTGAATGAAACCACAAAGGCTGTTATCACACTAATTAGTATTAATTAATTCACAACACTTGAGGATTTTATATCATAGAGGAGTACAGAGGAGATTCATCAATATTTCATACAAAAATTAAAACAACTAAAAATCAAAAACTTTATTTAGTTTGAATTAAATATATATTTTGCACTGCAGAAACGGAATAGATGGCAAGACTTAATTTGCATGCTCATCATTTCACTCTCTCTTTCAGGAGCTTGACCGTCATCACTCAATTTAATTAACAAAGATTATATGCTATGCAAACAATTGAAAATCTTGAGAATTATGACATCAGCGTAAATTAAAAATATGTAACCTTGGATAAAGTCCAATTCTTGGGTGGTATAAAAGCCATAGGACATGCGTCTGGACTATACAAATCAAAAGGGAACATGAAGGTAGTAACTCGGATGTTGGCGGGATTCGCCCTAATGGGGATCATTGGATTTTCACAAGCTCAGAAAATTGGACCTGACATCATGTCAACTATACGGATAATCACAGCCCTTTGTCAGAACCTTGATGATAACATTGCCATGAAATTCTACAACTGCTACGACCAGGCACCAGTAAGTTAACACACAATCTAGAAATAATTGCTCATTTAACATTTAATTTTATTCAGGGAAAAGCGCAATTTTCATTTTGCCAAAAGCAAAACTACGGTTGCTTGTTGAATAGCCAACGGGCTATTGGGCCCTTGTGTAAGAATTTTGCCCAAGCAAATGGCGGAGGATCAGGAGGACAGGGGCTTGGAAAGGTAGAATTAATTAGATGAATGGCAAAGGCTAACTAATTAACACATTCCAATCTCCAGTACTCGGCCTGTCTCCAGGCAGAATTTAAAAAAGTTTCCCTAGACTTGGTAGCAGCGGTCACAACTATCAACGTAAGACTGGATTAATTCTGAACTAAAAATTAGGATTATGAGTTTAAAATTTCAGAGTTGCCAAGCACAAGTTGTTGGGATCGAATGAAGGATCCATGAAATTTGAAAACCATCTCTACCAATCAGTAACCACTTTCATCACCCATTCTCAGTATTTGACTCAGAAAATAATAGCAACTAAATTAGAAGCTAAAGTTAATAAAAGCCCTCACCTCAACCCAGTGCCACAGGGAATTTAAGGTGGACATGTATGAGAAAGTCTTCGTATTTCAACAACAATCTCCGTTGATTTTTTAATACGAAGTATTTTTGAGGAGTTTAAAAATTTCTTTCATGTCCATTCTACAGTCACTTGGGCAGTGCGATGTCCAATTAGACACGTTTAACCCAAATTCGAACGTGTGTTCCAGAGCGGTACGTGTAAGGTTGATCCTGATCTGGATTAACTTGTCTCTTGCCTATACCAAAGGTTCCACTTCCAGGTTTATTGAGTTCTGGAACATTGTCCAGGATGGGTTGTGCTTCTGGAAAGCCGAAGCTCAGCAATGCTGATTTGGAGTTCCTTATTGCCCACACGCATTACACGGAAGAAGTCATACGCCAGTGGTTCAGGAAATTTGTGGTAATTGTTTTTTAAATTCTAAAGTGAAATTAAAACTGGATCATTTTTGTCTGCAGGATGAATGCCCGGATGGATATTTATATCCTTCACAATTCATCAATTTGTATAAAAAATTATTCCCGGCGGAAAACGCAGAAGATTTCTGCCAACATGTTTTCAGGACTTTTGACACTGACAAGAATGGATACATTGACTTCAAGGTAAGAACTACAACTGCGCATGGCTATTAGAATTATAGAAAAATCGTCCATGAATCCTGTGCAGCACTGGAGTTTATAATCTTCTTACCAAATAGGAGTTCCTGTTTGCTATCGAAACGATTTCAGCGGGTAGTCCAGAAGAGAAGCTCCGACGAGCTTTCCGAATGTATGACGTCAACGGAAACGGGTTCCTGAGCCTGGATGAAATGATCAGAGTCATGGAGGTAAGAATAACCTGTTTTATGAATGGTTATTAAAGTGTGTTTTGTTTCCAGGCATTTTGTGACATGCTTGGAAGCAACACTGACAATGTAGCTGTGAATAAATTTAGTCTCAAGAAATCAGCCAGGGCAAGAGCAGAACGGATCTTCCGGAAACTTGACACGGACAAGGATGGCCAAGTGACCGAGGAGGAATTCATGGACGGATGTGTGCAAGATGAAGAGTTCTCACAAATTCTTCAACTTGAGCAAAATCTAAACAAAGTGATGCTTAGTCTCATCTAGACGTTCCTTATTAGTGTTATTTTGACACAGAATTATGACAATTCCTTTTGATTGCTTTGGTCCTTTTTAGACAATCATGAATGGAAAGGAAAACAACACGAGTGGATTTTGTACAAAGTATTAAATGACACAAAATGAGTAATAAAAATGAGTATATGGATTGAGTGGTTCAGTCTTCTACTTCAGACGTCGTCTGTTTCATTGTCATTGAGCGGAGATGGAGTGGCTAGAACGGTGAACCGTGGTGGTCCCACTCCACGTATTTCGTCAATCAGAGCCTTGACGAGCCAAAGAACGTACCCTTGGTACAAAACTTGCAAGCAAAGTGCATATTCCAACTTCCGGTTTTCTCCAGTGAACATGTCCACCATGTCAAACAGAAGGAAGACCAGCATCATTGTCAGCTTGATCCACCACCAGCGTCGGAGGTGTCGGAACTTTTCCTGTAAGCAATCATAGAAATGAATTCAACTGGGAGGAGAATATTCCAAACAATTTGAAGTTACTTGTGAAGCTCCGTAGTAAAGGACCCATGACAGAACAATTTCTCCAATTAGCAGAAGCAGGAAGAGGATCACCGATGACTCGTCAGTATCTGCTTAAAACACACGAGAGAGTAATAAAATTAAGTTGAAATGATAAAGGACTCACTTGCTTGTAACCCCGTGTCATGATTAAACTCATGTTCCTGCTTCACTTTAAAAAATCTGTGCAAAAATAGCAATCAATTTATGGTTTTAATGAGTTTCCATTCTTCTGACTTACGGAGTGATGGTTTCCTTTGACATTTTGGCACTGGTGACCTCGGTGTTGTTAGCAAAGTTTTGCATTTTCTTTCGTTCATTTCGACTTCCCATGGTGGCGAGAATGATTACCATGGCCATGGCACCGATGAAATTAATGATCATTTCAAAGATGGCGATTAACTTGACTCCCTTCTTCAGAGTGATGCCAAAGCAGCATGGTCCAACCATCTTTACTCTGTTGGAACTTTAATTAGTCTGGTGATGAGTTAGTCAGTCAGAGTCAAAGGTGAGGAAGGAATTCGATGGATTTATTTTCTTCTGAGGGGAAATACTTTGGACATGGGGATGAAGGTGGGATAGGCCATGAAGAGGTTCACAACCCTCGTCTGCTTCATATCTGCTTCATTGGACTTCTTCCAAGGGATGAAGAGGGTGAAAACAGGAGAAAAAAGTCAAACATCAACATCAAGACTATACCATTTACAATTCACTTCTTATTCTAATTCCAATAATAAAGTACAATTAGTGATTAAAAAGCAGTAAAGAATAACCGATCTGATTCCAGGATTAGAATTATCAGGTACTAAGGTGGACTTTTGTGGAATTCATGCTTACATTGAAATACACTTCTACAATAAAATTGGAATTGTTATTAGAAACGCATGTAACTTTATCTTGAAAACTTTAAATGGGATTATGAAGTATTGATTTGCTGTTTGGACTAAAATGTGTCCAAAATAATTTATTTACAGACTATGAAGTATAGAATTAATTTAATTTTAAACTATACTGATCTAAATATGTTTAATTGATTATTTGATTAACATATTTAGGAAATAATTAATTTAGGAACAAGTCCATAATGGAGCGGTTACTAAGCTTAGGTGTCCCATTTGGCTTTTAGATTAACTTTCTTCCCACCAAACATGACTTTTCCAGGACGAATCTTCCGTTTGATATTGTCAGCGCACCTTTAAATAATTATTCCACATTAATTTGCAATTCGGATGAATTTATGGACTTAGAATTTATGAACTCATGGACTTATGGTAGCATGTATGGACTTACGTGTAACTTTCAAACTCGACAAGAACACGGCGAAAGGGTTTGGGGTTTCCAGCATTGGCTCCTTTATCCAGAAAGGTGATGTGCCGAATGCCCTCCCCAAGGGGACGAAGGCCCTCGAGGATTTCAGCAGTGGAAGTATGCTTTGGAACTCCAGTGATTGTGAGACGCCGGTTGTCCTCGGATCGCTTGACACGGATTTTGTGACCTGAAAAACAAAATGAAAAATTGTTAAATTGAGTTTCTTTAGGGGGAATTCTTTTTTGTAGGAATGAGAAGATTGGCTTACCGTTGCGAATCTGGAAGCCATTGAGCTGCCTGATAGCGCTGGTTGCAGCTTCCACAGTTGGGAACTGGGCAAAGCAAAACCCCCGAGTGAGTCTCACTGAAATTCATCATGAGACGAAGCTTGTAGAGTGGCCCAATTATTTCCAGCAAGGGGACAAGTTCTGGCTCATAGGCGTCAAACGGGAGATGCCCAATGAAAACCTCAGAACCTGAAATCAGAAAGAAATGAAGATTGGTTGTCACCTACACCCGATGTCAACGGACATGTCAACGGCGACTTACCATGTGGTGGTTCTGGAGCAGGGTTCACCAGTGCAGGTCCAAAGATTCGCTGTCCATTGAGCTGGTAAAGTGGCATCCCACGTTGGTAGCACAACTCGTACAGCTCCATCATCATTGCGTTGCTCGGTTTGGCTCCAAGTGGGGTGCTAAAGAAGCTCGACCATCCAACCTAGGAATCGAAATGACAAAATGTAAGTAAAGACACTCAACTAACCTTTTATGAATTAAAATATTTTATATAATAATTAAGAACGATTAAAATATTGTAAATAAGTTGGCTTACGAAGTTAAATCCTTGGATTGAATTCAGAGTGTAATATGGATAGGCAATTTCCTCACTCTTACTGGTCTGAGCGACATCTGCAACTGGTTTTGAAGACATTTTGTCTATAGAGAATGCGCAGTGGCTGTGTGCGGCAATTCTAGAATGGATGAGAGTAGGAGCAATGGCACGTCCTTCTCGTCCAAAAGACAGAACAGGTATGAGACTGCGCCTGTGCCCTACCTGCGTATGAAGACTTCGGTGGTCTTTTCTGATTGGTCGAAAAATTTCGTTTCTATTTCGTTTCTCTTTGAAAGAAAAACGTTTGAAACGTTACAAACGTTTTCAAAGTCCAAGGTCGTGCTGCTTCGTTCTCGTGTCGTACCAGGCACGCAGCGCCACCTGACGTTCTCAACACAAACTCAGTTTAAATTCTATGCTGTTGTGTGTGTAGCACAAAACGTTTGACAACTTGGCCCATTTTTGCCATAAAAGCTCTCATTCTATGCTACCGGCTCGTTGAGAAACGCCATGCACATGGGTGGTTTAATGGAGGCTAAATTCAAAAGTACTTGAAACTGACTCCATTCAAGCCAATCATTATCCTTGTGTACGCATAAGTTTGCACTGCATTTGAAGCTGTATTTGTTTTCTGCGTTTGAATTGGGCCTTAATGAAGTATTATAAATAATACTAGGACTTGAGTAAGCTGTGTTGTATAGACATAGTGTTTGACTGCCTCCGACGTTTGATGGGTGAAAGTTCATATTAATATAAAGTGGTTGTCAATTCGAAGGTTTGTGGAAGCAAACCCCTTTTGCGAGACACCGCCTCGTAATGATTATTTTTCGCAGGGCAATTACTATAATTGTCTTGCCTATTACTTCCTTACTATCATCCAATCCATCAAGCCCCCAGTTCCATTCTGATTGAGTCACGACAAGGACAATGGAAAGTCACCGGTCAAGCTGCTCTCTATATCCATATCTTCTTCCCAATGGAAGGGACGTGTGGGTGGCCTTGTAATTCAATTTCTTGTTCTGAATCCTCAATTATTACTTTATTCTGGATCAATTTGATTTATTATTGAGAAGACAAGAGAAATGACTTTCACTCCAGGTCCTTTTCAACGCTTTCACTCCTCATTTACATTCCTCAATGCAACCTGGAAAGTCGCAATTGTCCGACATGACGGCACACAATCTTGCAGTTGGCATTTCGTAACAAGGCGTTGCAACAGACACACTTAGCCTAAGAAAATGGGCTCCATCCATCCAGAAAAAGTTCCGGAAGCGCACATGGTGATCCTCCTCAGCAAGCTTTTCCATGCTGGCCGCTGGTTTGGTGTATTTCCACTGGAAGTGAACGTGAAAGATCCAGATCGCCCACTATATCGACAGAAGCTGTCCATTAACTACATCCGCTGTGTGCTAATTCTCTGTCTCAGTTCGGCCTATATGGCTTTTCATCTCACATCAATCTCAATTTCCATCTACAAGAAGCTAAACATTGTGGACATTATTGGCCAATCACTCTGGTTCCAAGGTTCAATCATAAGCTATTTAGTCTCACTCCGTCTTCTACTCCAGCCAGGCCCACTGATTAATCTATACGCCAATGACTGGCGAGCAGTGGAGATGGACTGTGGAAAAGTATTCTCAGCACCAACTGTGAGAAAATTCAATCGGAATTGTTGCCTCCTCTACGCCGTGCTTGCTTTTGCTTCGGCCATCTTGGTTGGAATCCATTCGTTCCAAGTCCCCACTTACCCTGCCTACGTCCTGCACTACATTCATCTTGTTTCCTGCGAGAACAGCACGGTGACGACGACCTTAGATGGGACCGCATGCAACGGGGTCAGTGGCGTCAACCACTTCAGTACAGCCATACTAGCAATACACACGAGCTGTCAAGTATGGTTCCTCTTGTGGAAATGGACAGGCTCTGCAATGCTAGATGTCAGCCTTTGCCTGTATGGCTACGTGATCGGTGCAACGATGCAAGGCACCTTGACCCAAGTAAATGATGTGGTTAACCATCCTAATGCGCCTGATGGGGCCCAAGTATTTTGTGAGGAGGATCGAGCAGACCTCGTAAGCCTTGTCGCAAATGTCTTAACACATGAGAGCGTGATGGCAAAATACTTAGTACGCTTAAAGGGTAGCTTTTGTAGCCTTTAAAGTCTTTTGATTTCTCAAACATTCATAATTACTTGGATCATTTTTACACTAGGGAATCTGCGCTAAAGCAATGAATGGGAAATTGACTGGAATCGTAGAGAAAGTTCATCCCATGGATGATGACGGATACTCGGACGAACCCATGAGTCCAAGGTCCATCAGCAACGCCCACATCCTCACTCCAAAGGAAATCCATCGACAGAAGCTTGTCGGGTTGCTCAATGAATTCCAGAAAATGGCTCAGTTGGTGACTGACGTGAACCGTGCTATGGGTCCACTGCTCTTAATTGAGTTTGGCCAGCTGATCCTAATGATCTGCGCCCTCGTATTCCTCCCAATCAAATACTCACAGGATCTTGAATGGGACTTTATTCTCCTGTTCAGCGGGAATGCAGTTGTCTTTATCATCCGATTGATAATCCTTACCATTTGCTTAGGCGATGTTTACCCTGTGGCGGTTGAAGTGAACATGCGCATTGCCAAGTTTATGATCTCACATCCAGAGAATATTGACTCTGATCTGTTCAACCCGATCTTATGCCACCTCAGCGTCTTTTCAGCCAATCCCATTGCATTCAACGCCTGGGGATTCTTCCCGATCACTCGAGGGACCCTTCTTGCTGCGCTAAGTGTCATCTCTACCTACATTGTCGTCCTGCTCCAACTCAAGTAAGGCTTACAATAGCTCATTTAGGTTGATTGGGTGAACATCGATAGAGTTTAATTCAAATGGTGATGAGGCATGTTAACATGATGAATTATTCATGATGATGTTATTGAATATCGACCCTAATGAACTAATCAAAAACCTTGTAAGGACGTTGTAAGCTTCATTCAATTTTAAGATGGCCTCTTGATTGAATTGTTATGAGCCCATTTTCCCCTGGCCTAATTATCGGAATTCTGTAATGCAAATAGTGTTTGAGCAAGCTTAAAATACTTCATTGTTTTCATACAATTAGGAACATCCTTTGCAAAATTATGGATTAATTCTATTAAGGAAACAGTGTAAGTCAAAGTGTGTAAACTAACCTTGAAACTTTTGCAATCGCACATTAGTCTGCGCGTTGTCTACTATAGTTTTAATTGGCCTTGTATTTTATTGACTTAAATTGGACGTTCTAATAAAAAAAAACTGTTGATATTTACAGTGGGATTTTACACAATCCGGGATTTTAGAAAACCATTGGTGGGAGTGGGAGCTTCGCAGCAGCAGACCTCACGACCTTCCCCGTTCTTCCTCTCGGAAGAGACTCCACGATATAAACACCGCCACGAAGTTTCTTGTACTCTGCAAGGTTGGCTGCAAATAACACAAGGTCAACAGCTGTTCTTTCTGCAAAAATAAAAACGGCAGTTCCCTATTCTTACCATTAGCAAACTTTGCAATTTCTGTAGATGTGGCCTCATGCTTTGGTTTAAGGACGACGAGTGCTCTTGGAATGTGATCGCCACCATCTGGATCTACGACACCAAACACGCTCACTTCTCCAACAGCAGGATGCCTCAAAATTTCAGCTTCAACTTCAGCTGGCGAAATCTGGAAGAAAAGGAAATTGAGCTTGAGTTTGATGACTGGAGAGTAAGAGCTTACGTGGTTGTTGAAGTATTTAAATGTCTCCTTGATTCTGTCTACAATGAACACAAATCCTTCTTCGTCGTAATATCCGAGGTCTCCCGTCTTCATCCAGCCATCGACAAACGTTTCTGCTGTTTCTTCTGGTCGGTTCCAATAGCCACTGGCCATGATGGGACTCTTGACAGCAAGCTCTCCTCGCTCTAGCGGCCCCAAAGTCTTCCCAGTTTCCAGATCAAGGACCTTGAGTGCACCGTTAGGGTAGAGCCTTCCTACCGTAAGCTTTGGATGGTTTGCAATTGATTTGAATTCATCATGTCCACCCAAGTCGATGGTGGTAGTAATGGCTCCGCACTCGGTAAGACCATAGCCATTCATCACATTCTTCATGTTGGGAAGCGTCATCATGGCAGTGTAAAAGTATTCAGGGATGACCATTCCCCCGGTGCACACACTCTCAAGGCTGCTTCTGTCATACTTCTGGGCCTCAGGATCAATTGCCAGGAGAAGTAGGAAGGTTGGAAAACCAAAAGCAAAGACAGGCTGAAAGGAATACATGAGTCATTATTCTGTTGTAACATAAACATAATTATGTTGAACCTCCGCATTCTTACCTTGTAGTCTTGTACGCATCTAAAGATGTTTTCTTTCGTGATTTGGCTCATCATCACAGCATAGTTGGCATTGCAAGCGTTTCTGAGTGGAAAAAGAAGACCAAGGACGTGAGTACATCTGAGCAGCAGCAGTGAGGGTTTCTCAATCCACGGAACAGTCGCAGTCCCAAGGCAAAAGCCGAGCATCGACTTGTTAGTGTAGACTGCACCCTTACTTTTCCCAGTAGTTCCACTCGTGCAAAGGACAAGAATAGGATCTGACAGCTGCGCACCACTCACTTTCGCTGGACAATCTAAAAAGTATAGAGGAGTTAAACGTTAAAGAATTTATTTCTTTGTTAAAGAATGTCATTTACCTAGCCCGTCATCCAAGAAAAGTTCGTCAACTGACGTGGTTCCTTCTACATCTCCAAAGACAAAAATCTCCACAGGCCAATCGACTTGACTCACTGCGACTTTGCACTGTGGCACCGAAGGTGGATCGCAAAAGATCCACTTGGCCTTTGATTCTTGAATCCTCATAAGGAGCGTGTCTGCGTAGCAGAGGTTTCAATGTTTTAGCTGTGTTTTAGAGTGAGCATGCGTGGTAGCGTACCTTGTGTGTCTTCAGGGTATGAGGAATACATCATCCCTCCCACACGCCATGCTCCAATGATAACGGTGAAAATCCTTGTTACATCAGATGTAAGGTACAACGCCACGTCGCCCTTTTGCATCCCACGCTTCACAAAGGCACTTGCGACCTTTCTGGAAAATGGTTCCAAATCAGGAAGGTTAAGATGCTCCCCTGTTGAAGTATTTGTCTGAAACAAGAAACATTTTTATAATAGGCAAAGCTAAAATGGATTAGATGTTTCCTTACGAGCCATTTTGTGAATCCCTTTTCAACGTTTTCTTGCGTTCTGCTGAGTATGAATTCCACCACGCTGCTGGTCGTAAGGGTGGGGAATGGAACGTTTGGGTAGTTTGGTATCAGGATCCCATCAACGCTTTTCACGTGTCCGTTCATGCTCCAAGATGCTGAGGTTTTAGAAGGCGGAGGTGTTTTCGGAAACCGTGTTGAGGGAAGAGTGATGAGATTTTTATAGGATACGAACTATTTTAAAAACACTTATAAGTGGTAATTAATGATTTGGGAATTTCCATTTACCAAATAGTTTGGATGAGAGTACACACTACAAAGTGTCTTATCATATGGACTAATTTCGATCGTCATGGACAGGTACATGATAAAGTAGCAGAAGCCATGCTGCTCTTGACCACGATTAGATTACTAGCCTAAAGTAGAGCAGATGATTTTTGCAAGAATTTCAGCAATTGGATTTCCCCTGTAGATGTCCTTCAGAATGATCCAGGGCCACCACCATGCCCTTAATTTCTTCATCTGGAATCCTTTTTATTCCGCTTTGACACAGATTTCACAGGAAAATACAAATAGGATGAACGTAACTCTCGACTTGTACCAATAACAAAGGGGAACTCTATCATTCTCAATTTATATAAAGATAGGCCAATCTACTTTAATAGAATATGGAGTAGTCACAGGAATGGAATGCTTTTGGGTTAGTAAAGAGTATATGATAATATGGGGAATGACACGAGGACAGAAAGTTAACCTTTCTGCAATAGTTAGGCCGAAGTGCCCGTTGAATCTGAGCCGGGAGATGAGTATCACACTAGTAAGTTAGAAGTTAAACTAAAGCTAGACAGAGCACCAATCAATGTCAGTAAGAGACAACTGCAGGAATTACCGCAGGAATCCTCTTGCGGCGGTTGACGAGGTTAACCGCAAATTGTAAGCCAGGTTCTGATATTTGTAAGTTAAGTGAAGCTCTGGGTACATTTGTAAAGAACGGGTTTCCATTGCACCCTAGAATCTGAAACTTGGAAACTTGGTTCTAAGCCATGTCTTCACTTTCGTCCTGGGGGAGGACATCGGCATCTGCCCCAGTCATACGTCCCTGCAACCAAAGCTTTTGGTTGGAATAAAAATTATTCACTCAAATGTGTTGAATTCTTACGATGATTCGATGGATGTGTCCCCAAGAAAGAGATCCTTTGATCCAATGCTTGCTACTTCATCCTGTTGATTCTTCCCAGCCTTAAGCTGGTTCGAGTGTGGCTGCTGCACCGAAGCTCCCCCTTGAGATCCTTCCACTTTGAAGCCATCTTCTGTCTCCTCTTGGAACTCAAACTGACAGGGAGGTGTTGGGTCGGGGTCAGCTTCGCTGACATTGATACAAACTCCAGTAGGGAGATGCTGCGACGGAGGGACAATGGTAGAGTCATGCGTCGCCTCCAGGTCACTGACACAATGGAAAAGCGAAGTTGTGGATGACACGCCTGAAGAACTACGAATACTCGCCATGCTCTCACTACTGGATAAAAACGAAAAACAAATCCTAAGCTGAACCAAGGCACTCAAGCAAATTAAAAAACGTCCCATGCAGGAAATGTGTAAGTATAAAATTAATATACAAGTGTACGAATTGAGAATTTCCAAAATTACCTGAAAAAATTTCTGTTTCTTAGTGGGTCTGATGCGAGTGGGCGGGGCTGTTCGTTCTGTTGTGGGCCGTAGTTCCATGAAAGACGTTTGTAAATTGAAGAGTCTCTCAAATTTTCTTTCTGAATAACAATGCAAGTGTAACTCAAATGAGCTTAAAATGTCCTTCAAAGATACCTTGATGTCTTCAATGGCTCCTGCAGTATGGTATCGCTTCGTCTCCGCTCGTTCTGAACGGGTCAAACGTCTTAAGGGCCCACCATTAGCCCCATTCCCTTCGCCCAAAGTATCCCCATCTTGTTTCCTATGGAGATTTTTAATGTCGTCTCTCTCTTCTAGGAGCATTTCTTTTCGTTGGGTTCCAGGACTTGTGGCTGCAGTTGAGATTGGAGAGGGTGGTTCTGGTTTTACGGGTGATGAGTCATCGCTTGGGGGAGTCACACCTAAGAAACATTAATCTTAACTTTTTATCAAGCATTTAGAGATCCGGAAATGACACCTACCTCTAAACTGTGGGACTGGAACATCGAGACTCCGAGCTTCTGTGCTCCGAATGTTTCTTGATTTGATCAATGGGGGATTCCTAGAGGGAAGTGCTTCTGACCGTGTAAGGTTCCTGGGTGAGGGTGGCGGATAGGAAACACCGCGGTGTGTTGGACTGAGCAAAGCCTTGGGCACCACAAGGGAATGAATGGAATAAGTGTGCGGCAGAGACTCTGAAGCGGATGTGAGATTTGGTAGCGATTGTCCCGATAAACTCCCCACAGGGACCTTTACCGAAAGTGTATTCGGAGTTGGGGACTTTGAAAGAAAAATACGCCTGTCAAAAAATGACAATCAGTTCTGACTTAATGAATTTCCTCAGGGAAAAGCTGTATGTGACTCATACCTTTCTGTTCTAGGCGAAGTGGGTCTGCCAGGTCCCGTTTCTGTGCTAAGAGATCGTCCTTTTGAAGTTAAGCCAGTCCCATCTGCTGAGGCCCCATTCCCATCGTCTGAACTGAGGCTCGATCCACGGAGCTCGTGTTCAAAGCTTACACCTCGACTGGAAATATTGGAGGCCTCATTCATCTCAATTGATCCACTGGAATTAAAAGAAGAAAATGAATCGTGGCATTTGTTCTGTTTGAACTGCCTCCTGGTGCGTCTACCTGTGGGAATGGAGGAGGCTTGAGAATTGACTGGCTCTGCTGGATCCATCTCGTGGACTTCTGGAAGTCAAATAAATTACAGCCCCAGTCTCTTCTTCTTCCAACATGTCAGATGGGTATTCGGAACTCTCCTGGAAAGCAGGCCAATAACAAACTTTAAAATCGTGTTTGTTTTTAATTACTTTCAACTTTCCTCACCCTTAGTTTAGCTTCTGCGTAGAACTTTTGTGCCTTTTTTATATGGTCAATCCAGACCTTGACCATTTTAGGTTCACTCGTGTGGAAGGTCAAAGCGGCAGTAGCTGTGCCATACTCGTTGAGGTACACTAAGCCAAAAGCGTTTAAATCTTTTGTAAGTTCCCGCGTGAGGAGACGATCCACTACGAAAGGAGGCCGAATCACTTTCATCTTTTCCCCCTTCCGTCCCATGGCCTTGCATACGAGGAGCATGTCCGTGAACAAGAAGCAATGGGCATCCAACTACGAGCAACAAAAGACATTCCTTGTGGCCTTGTTATCAGGAGTGGAACTCGTGCCCAAAGACTGACCTTTGTGCTTGCGTCTTTGACTTTGAGATCCCCCTCGAATAAAAGCCCACGCCTCGAGGCACCGCAGCCTGGCATGGGGTGGAAAAGGTCGAGTCGAGAGTGGGACTTTACCAGCAATTCCAACTCCTCCTCGCGGGTTTCCTACACAAGTCATAAGGCGAATGAGGTTGGATTCAAAGCAGGGTCCCTCAGAACGATCAAGAAGTTTATGATCCATCCGAATCCACCATGTGAGCTTAGTCTCCATTTATGAGATGAAAGAGAGAGGAGATGAGGCTCCTTTGTTTTATGGATCGTAAATTCTTCCCTCGAATCAGGCCCACACCTCGGCGGTGGTTTTGGATTCTCAAATCAACCACAAACTCCATTCACTTTTTATGTCACCAACAGTTCAAATTAAGAACCGTGGAACTCCCATGCACAACTAACTACACAACTGTAACCAGGATTGATTGGATTAGGTCCCACGTACCACGGCGTCATAGGCTTCGATCCGGTCAGCAATTCCTTTCATCCGTTCTGCATCTTGGCGACTCCGCAATGCTCCGTTTACACTCTTCACGAATCTTTCAACGCTCAATATCTGGCAATGGAAGGGAATTGCTATTAGCTCATTGAGTGAGAGTGGGTGGGCTTAATTGAAAAGCTCCTTACCATTTCATCCAGAGCAGTGCGCTGCTCCAGATCTTCAGTATGTTTCAGAATCGCCTTCAGGAGGAGGCTGTACTTGGTCATTCGCTGCATTGGACGGACCAGGATGTCCATCAAGCGGAGACGATTGCACTCCTTCCGGGTCTCACACCACTGGAAATCCCATGACACATTTATATTACCCAGTGGGGAATTGTTTATGTTTAATCTGATGGCACAGAGGAGAGCTCTGGATCTTGCTTACTGCCAAGTACGCCTTGAAGAGCTCGTTCTCGTGATACTTGTCCCGGCAGTAGCGTTGACACTTTGTCTGGTCCAGGCAGTAACGGATGTAGGGGGCACATGTAGATCCAAACTAAGCAAAGACAAAGGATGCTTATCAGCCAAACAAGATTTACAAAGCCACTCTTCATTTTTATCTCTACTTGGAGGAATCCAGTTCGGAGTTCAGAAGGTTTCACCGGCTCCTTTGATCGACGGGCTTTTTGAACAATTGGATGGAGACAGTCGAGCCAAAGTGAGCGATTCGAAGCATAAATTTCCGGAATGTTGCTGAAGAGCTCCTCTCGATCAATTTCATTGAGGATATTTGTCGTCTGGAGGTTGTACAGACAGGCGAGGAACAGCTATGCAAAAACCAATGCACTTTAATGCACCTTGGAACTTTCCTAATTGAATTCGCTAATGTGGGCAGAGGAGATGAGAGTGGGGAAAGTCAGAATTAAAATTCCTCTGATGCTTCTGACTAACACGAGTTTTCAATATTTCATGCCAAACTATCGCCAGTGAGCCTCACGCCTTTCCCTAAATAAAGTTAAAGCTCAGGAAAGTCTAAAAACTGTGTTGCATTGTTTGGAACATGCCATTAATCACAAGCTTATTGATCGCCTATCCTACTCTGAATTTAAGTGTTCTCCAGCATTCTTTTGCTACTCTTCGTCACTGCCATTTGGAAGCTAATCTTCATAAAAAATAAAATAAAGTCCCCAGTGAAAGTACTCAACTGTTGTTTGTACAAATTCATAAGCACCCCATGGCATTCCCTATAGGGAGAATTTGCCAGGCATTCAATGACTTTAGACGAAGGATAAAAATCCCATATGGCTCCAACCCAACACACTTTTGATTGTCAATTCAGAAATTCAGTTTTCCTATTCAGAGACCGCGGTTAGCCCCGTTGTCACTCGTCAAAAGTTTTAGTGAAGAAAAACAAACTTTATGGTAAAATGGCGTTGACGAGTTTGTTTATGAAAGCTTTCCCTCAGACGTCTCTTGCTTTGCAGTTGTTGCTTCGCTTTCTCCCTTTGCCTCCTTTTGAGTCTCCCTCGCTCTCTCGCCGCGGCGGTTTCTCTTATTCCGCTAACTTAAAAGGGAAGGTAGTGATGGTGGGAATGGAGTAGAAAAAGGTGTTTCTGAATAGGATTAAGTTCATAAAGTGGTTGGTTCGACGTGTCGTGTAATTATCCTAATGCGACTACCCCTCTGGTGCTTCAACCCCCTCGCTCCATCACTTACGTCCGTGATAACTTTAATGGTTTTGAGGTAGACAACTTCCGTCTCGAGCAATTCCCAGATCGCAGTCTGCTGTTGTCGCTCTCGTTCGCTCATCAAGGCCCATCCACCGACGACTGAACGCACGTCCTCCTCCACGACGTACCTCCCTGTGCCAACATAATCAAGGAAAAATTAGAAACTCATTAGGAACTGTGAGGAAGGATGCTGGAGCACTTGACGGAGTTCGTTGGTAGGACTAAAGGACTCATCGAGTAATGGGAGTGAAGCCGTGTGTAAGGCTAAGGCCCTGCTGGATCTTGAGATACGTGGAACGTGATTTATGGACGAGTCGTCTGCCTCCACTCACTCTTACATAATTGGAGAACAGAATTTGGGAAACAAGGAAAGGAGTAAGGAGCAAAAAGAAATAAATCCTTCAATGCTCCAAATGACCCACTGTGACAGTTTCCAACAAGAAAGTATTATGGAGAAAGCTAAAGAGCACAAACTCTGCTTTATGAGAAAACTTTCTCCACTCAAATCAAAAAGGGAGAGAAGGAATCAGTGTGGGAAACCTAAACTCCACGCCATTTAACATTCCTTTAAGGCTCAAAAGTGATTCACAAGGCGTGTAAACAAAATGGAAACTAGAGGAGAAAACACACGCTTCTGCTGACCTTCGTCTTCGTCGTCAGAAGGAAGTGTGGGGAGTCTGGGGATCCCGTGTTTGGAGTAGTTGTTCAGCTGCTCCACTAACAAATCCATTTTAGAATTGTCCTGGAATGAATAAAAGAAAAGAAGAAAGACGCTAATTCAGTAAGCAAGAAACTGAGTCCGCCTGGGAAAGTCGGAAGCTGACCTTGGGAGAGTTGGAGAACAGTCCACTCCACCTATTCGTTTGTTTTGTTTGCTTCACTTTGAGGGAACCTTCATGGGACACGGAGCCGCTCATGGACATTGGCCTCTGGCCAGAACTGTGGGACCAGTTCAGGGAATGTGGGGAAGTGGGCTCCAAGGGCTCAGGGATGACGCCTGTAGGAGAACCAACGCCAGGGTCCTCCGACGAGGCACTGAAGAATCTCCCTTTCCCACGCTAAACAAATGGGCAAAGAATTTTAGATGGCTTCATTTCTCTTAGATTCACACAACGAAGGTCTTGTTATGAGTTCTAACCTGGGATGGCTTCCGCGACGGTTCCTTGAATGATCGACAATGGAACTTTGGATCATGTTCCTTTGCTATAAGAACGAAAGAGTGAGTTCCCACCATCACAACAAGGTTGTCAAATATTAAATTCCATCGGAGCATACGCGTGTTTGGAAACACTTTATGTACAAGTGACAAGCGACTCGTTAATAAACACACAGAGTGCGAGTGATGTTCCTTTCGATATAACAAGACACCGTTTGTTGACTTTACCTCTGATGATGAGATTCTTGCCAGAAACACAGTAGGTGTCCGTCGTCGCAGGGGAAGGGAGTGGCGTCTTTGAATTTGAAACAAAGACATCCACTTTGGCCAAAGCCAAGTGCTTTTTCTCCAGCAATGGTCGGAGTGCATCGCTGAAAGACAAAAACCACATCTTGCGGAAACAAAGCAAACAATTGACATTTCCTCCAACCCCCATTTCCCTGGCATTCAAATGACAAGAACCCTGCCATGTTCTGAATGCCTCCTGGGGACTTTAATATTCTCAAACTCCTTGAGAGACTTGACCCACTACGACACCAGCAGCTAATCCTTTTCAAACAACAGACGACAAGAGAGACTCCAAGGCTATACCCGGAAGTGATTAGAGCTCCACTACATCCAATCAATTCCTCCATTGTCACATAGGAGTCATCAATCTCATGTGCTATGTGCACAGCTTCCTTCTACTCTTGGACCAATTTGTGAATGTTTGTGATGGAGTAAAGGGGGAGCTTACCCAAGGGAGGTTCCGCGAGTGGCTGGTAGAAATTCCTCTGGCCCTGATGATCCAAGGTCGCCCTCGAAACATACGCTGAAGAACTCTGAACTGGAGACCTAACGGAAACATTTCCAATTATTGGTAAGCACCGCCACACTCCAAGGCTGAGAGGTTGATTAAATCAAGCTCGCATTTCTCTCTCCCTCTATACTATCAGGACTAAGGTACCTGGGAACGTGCTAGTTTCTTCCTTCGAATTTGACGACTGTCTCCTGGACTTGGGACGAGAAGGAGTTCATTGGACGTGTCCGGCTCAGAGCGGCTGTCAACGTCGTCTCGGTTGTGCAGGAGCATAGCAGGGTCCAGGGTGTCGATGTGCGTCAAACTCCGTGAACGCCCCTGCAAAAAATGAACACGGGATGAATAAATAAGACTGTGGATTTCTTATTTGTAAATTGAATAGAATTTAATAAATTCCAGAATAATTACACCTACGAAAAGGAAAAGGGCGGAAGAGGAAATGCGAAAAGAAATCAACAAGCAGGATGAAAGAAAGAGCTACTTTCATGAATTTCTTTTTCCTTCTCCTTACACTTTTTTTCATTTTGAAGATGCTGTAAGGAACATTTATATTTGTAATTATTATTCAAGAGTAGCTGCGTACTAAAAGGGACGCAGTGAAGAAAGTGCTGTTAATGGTAATGATTCAAATTCTCCCTGATGGATAAGAGCTTAACTTATTCCATAAATTATATCAGGCGCTTCCGCTTTCTGGAGCATTGCTACTTGGCAGACAGCCTCAAGCCATTCAAAATAAAAAATTCTCTCAAACTTCAAAATATTTCTGTTAATATATGCGAATAGGAAGAATTCACAAACCAGGCCTTTCATCCTTCTTCAATACAACAAAGAAAATAATCTCAAAAACGGAAGAATAAAAATGGAAAAAATGGAAAAACAATTTGTATTATTTCTCAATGTCTTTTTGAATGAAAGTTGGAACGAAAGTTTTCTTATTCCTTTGCTTATTCTCCACAAGTTTGTTTTGAAATTAGTGACTGAAGTGATTTGTATGTATTTGAGAGTGTTTGATTTGGTTCTGTTTTGGTGTAGATGTCCTGATCTTGGTTTGAATTTGTGCCTGAGTGAATGCAGAAAGTCTTGTCTTGTCTCCATCATGAAGCTGACTTTCCGTTTTCGTTTGTCAACTCCTGTTCTTGAAGGAAAGGAGGAAGGAAGCGTGAAAGTGAAAGTGATGGGAAAGTAGTTGTTCCTCCCTTTGTGAATTGCCGACGTAAGGGTTTTAATCCTATTGTGTGAATAGGCCCAACAAAAGCCACATATCTCCCTCTGGTTCTTCTTCCGACTTTGCTTTCCTTATCTCATCACAGTCTGCCAAGTAGGGCGAAGGAAAGGGAAATGAAAGAGGAAACGGAGAAAGTGGCAGTGAAAGTCCCTTCCACAAAGTGAAACCCTGACACCCCACAAATCCCTTAAACCATTTGGGGATCCTTAATTTACATGACCAAGGTAGAGGAACAAGATGAAGAGTGTAATAGGAGGAACCATATCAAATTTGTTAGGATCTCTCACCACTACCAGACGAGACTTAAGGAAGTGATAGCCAAGTCTCCAGGTGCACTGCTCTGTCTTGTTCCCCTCAATTCTCAGAGGAGCCTATTAAAAATGGATTCTGACAGGGCGGAGTATTTTGAAAGCAAATGTTCTGACTGCGCGCCGAGAAGCAAATGAGACGGATGAATGGGAATTGAATTGATTCCCCGAGCAGCATACACTCCTCCCTTGATTCTCTTAGGACACGGTAAAAAACATAAAATTGGAATTGGCCAAGTCGACTCAGAATCCTTTTAGAAAATTGTATTCACATCTCTCCCCCTTCAAAGAGAAACATCGGAACGTCAATGGGAATCCAACAAAGTGGATTTGTTTATGGAATTAGGATTCATCCATCTTGTCTTCTATTTCGGCCTCCTCACATGCCAAATGCTGGCAAGTAGAGAATATCCAGAACCCCCTTGGCACCACGTGAAGTCTAACAAGCACAAAATCCTAACACGCCAGAATTCCTAAATCCACCGCCACACCGTCAGCCTTGTTTTCTTTAGCAGCTCAAAGTGCTGGTGCCTTGTCCGGAATTTGGAACCTACGCAGCAAAGCTCAACCTACACCGCCAGTAGAGCAGTGCATGGGAGTAGATTGGGACACCGTGTAACTTACTTGCGTGTCCAGTTTGATGTCGAGCTGGAGGAGAGGGACAAGATGTCTCAGTCCCGTCCGTACGTCCATCCCTCATGCAACCACGGACTTTTAAGTAGTAGTCATATTTAAAACTTATTTTAAAATTAAGATAACACGGGAACACGAGGCATGCGAAGAAGCATCATCAAACGAAACCTGAGTTTTTGTCGTTCCATGTGCGGCTGGAGAGACGACGAGGAAGATTTGCATCGCGGAATTGAAAAAGTCCTCCCCTACTTTGATGGAGTCGCAAGTCGTTCCACAAGATGAAGGCATCGCGACAGAAATAACAAAAAAAGGAAACTCTGGAGTGTGGAAAATGGTCACCTCCACCCCTACCGTCCGTCACTTCCTGCCCTCCTCGGTTCTAGCAAGACCATTGCTATTGCAGGAGACTCCAGTGTTCCGAAATCAGTGGATGACATCGAAATCCCATTTGGAGATTCACTTCACAAACTCCTAAGCACTATGTCCTCCTCCGAACTTTGATTCCGATGAATTAACAAAGCTTCGACAGGACTCCAAAGTTTTGTGGTCGACCTCCTTCCTTTTTAGAGTGAGAAGGAGCTATATGGAGAGACAAGGGTGACGACCACTAGTACCCAAGAACCCACTTTGTTTTGCAAACAGGGTTCAGCAGTTAGTGGGAATTGTGTATTAGTGCTGGATAATTCTCCGAAGGCCTGAATAGGAGAGTGATTCACTTGTTTTCCATTAACTCTGAAAATTCCGCACGTGTCACAATTAATTATGAAGGAAAAGAAGGGGATAATTGAGAAACTCTTGTAGCGTCTATAATTGGGAATCTCAAGTTTTAAATAGACAAGGACGCTTGAAGTGAAGAGTCCTTTGCGTGTGTGTCCTTCCTTGGATGTCTCTTTCTTCACTCCTGAGTGCAGACTGAGGAAGACGAGACGGTTGAGGACTGGTGAAAGTCACTTTCCTGGGCAGACTCAAAGGGGGACACCCGCAGAGAGAAAGCAGGAGAAAATAAAATAAAAGGAATCAAGCTCATCTTCTTCTTCTTCTTCTTATAGACCATCACCAGCCTTCCTTTACAAAGCCAAAATCCAAACAATCTCATCCCCATGAAATGAACACCCCCTCGGTCTCCATATAATAAACATTCTCCGCTCACACGTTTCCACAATTCCTTCAAGAAATGTCACTGCTCCACTGTCAAATGTCCACTGGGCTTCGCAACTTTTCTTTCATTCAAACAACTAAGGCATCTTTCCAAAACAAAGGAAAATCTTTAAGTTGGCCAATCCCGTATATCCTAATTCTTATGATTTTGATCCGACAGAAGCGATGAGAGTGGTGAGTTTTTAATTATGTTTTTGTAAATGACAGCTGCCAATAGAAAGAAAGACTTTCGGTTTGGATATCCCAGCCTGTCTCTCGATTGATGACACTCGGGCACTGTCAATTATTACAAGCAGAACCCCATAAGGAAGGAATACATTTTTAGAATTCTATTGTGCGCGCCCATTTCGCTGAGGGCTTTCAGGCACCACGCACAGAGAGACACGGGACACTTAATTCTTTGGAGCGGAAAGTGTTCTGGTGATGGCTCATCACACGATGACTCGGTCGGGTATATTTTCTCCCGCAAAAGACAATTTGGATGGTCCACTTTCACCACTGCCGTCGCCGTCCCTTTCCCCGCTTACCACAAAACACAATTACTCATGTCCTCAGGTGGGTTCAGCACGAAAGCAAACAATGAGGTTGGCCTTGTCACATGAGACGAGTAAGCGGAGTAAGCGTCACACAAGGAGTGGCAAGAGAAATATCCTAAAGGACTAGCTAGTCACTAGCACTGTCAGCAGTCGTTCCTGATTGGCTGAATAAGTGACTTACTGAATAAACGCTTGGTCGTCATGCTCACCTGCTTTTTATCTTTGTAGTATGCCTGTCTCCGCTTTAGTTTAGAAGGTCTTTTCCGTGTCCCCGTCCATGCTTGTTCACTGAAAAGAGAGAAAAGTGACTTTTGATTATTAGAAAAGGGAGGAGGTAATTGATGGTGGTTGAAGATGGTCTTAATGATGAAAAGTGGTTCTTCCCCCTTGTCTCCTTCTGATGGGTAAATAATGGGAGGCTCATGAATATGGAGAAAGACTCAACCAAAGAATCCTGCCTGGAGAAAGTTAGGAAGAGATCAACCACCACTGCTTTCATCACAAGTATTCCTTTGGTCCACAGAACTCAGTTCCTAATGACTTGGTGGTGACTGAGTCGAGTGGGTAATCGCAGGAACAGGGAAGTCATTAAATACACTCACAAAAGTTTAAAGGCTGCCACTGGGGGAAGAAGAATCAATCAGAAACGTTTGTTTGAGCTGGGGCATTTGTTTACTGCCGTTAAGGAGACAGGGGAACATGACATGCCGGAAATGAACAGAAATCCAATTCTACCGGGTACATGTCCACCCAACCAGATTTAAAAACAAAAGAATCCGACTCACTTATTAACTTTTGTTGTATTAACTTTTGTTAGGAGTGAATGGAGGGGGAAAGTACATTTGAGGAAATCATTTCCTGTCAGCTTGTGCCTTGATGAGTCTCATCTTCAGGAATGATGATTCTAAAAAAGGAAAGATGGCTTTCCCATTTCTCGCACTTTATAGCCTGTCTAAGGAAAAGGAAGATGGTTTACTTTTCCAGATTGGAACCACCAGACCAGCATCAAAGTATAACCCCAGATGTGGGGGAGATAAGGGAGCATAACGGGGAAATGGATGACTTTACTTTTCGCAAGTACTGCTACTTGGCTCTGTTGACTTTCCACTGCTGCTCCATGAACCCTTCACTGATTTCCGACGGTGATCTTCTTCAGGACGGTTCTCAATGTGGGAATGCTCTTGAAAGTCATCCTCGTCTCCATCAGTCGGAGAATCATCCCCCTTCTCCTCTGGGCCCCAATCCTCCTCACAAGTGGAACGGCGCGGCTCCTTTGGAACAACTTCCGCTCGATTGTAACTCTACAAGCAAAAACAAATTAGTTTTCAATTAGTCAACAATTTTATAACATTGCTCCAAACTTCGCTCCTGTATCTCTGCATCCCATCACAAACAATCACAGCCAAAACTTCAGCCCATGTGCAAATGAGAAGCACTGATCCTATACTACCTAGTACTGAATCAACTTAGCCCACCTTATTCCAGGATTTATGCTCCTTACTTTATTCTGATCAAACGGAGCCTCAGGGTTGATGGTTTCACTAGATATTTGGAAGTGTCCCTCCAGCGGAGAAATAGATGGACACACATTAACCTCCACCTCATTTCCATACTCGTGTTCCGCAGATAAATGCGCCGTGTGAAGCTCAAAATGGCTAAAGGACCGACGTCTGAGTTGCCAAAGTCGAGATAAACGATTCCCTGCGTATCTCCGCCGGAGTGAACTCCCACCAGTGGTGAAGGGCTGTGTCCGTGTATCAAGAGGCGCAGGTGCGGTGCTGGGTTCTTCTGTGATTGGACTCATCGTGAGACTCCGAATGAGTGGATCCACTTTGAGCACACCTTCGAAGAGAGCCTGGAGACTTCCGCTTCCACTCATGCTGAAGGCCTCAGTACTTAATTGAAGAACTAATTTATCCTTTTAGTTGTAAGCACGTCTTTGAAGTGAGGAATGTGTAGACACTTGAGGCCGTGAGGACGAGCTAAAGGGCCAGAGTGGACTTGCACAATGACATCGAAGGAAGTGGCAGTGTTTAATTAAATCTCTCCCACCGTAGAGTGGACTGAAGACTGAACTCCCTCCCAATGTTCCCCTCACGCCCAAGTTACATTTAGACTGGCTGCAGTTGAGAGAAAGTTGGCGTGTGAAGGAATCGCTTTGGCCGTGGAATGGATTCTAGCGAATTCTTGTTGTGTCTTGTGACTATGGGAGTTAAATGAGTGCAGTGAACTAGCAGGGGACCTTGTCTACCGCAAGGTCAACTCACGTCCAAAACAAAGGAATCCACACAATGGAATCCACGCCGCAGTGGTGGGTGGGAAGGCTGCTGGAAACAATGGAGGTTGAACATATACAGGGGATGAGTGACAGCGTTCTAAAAACAGAATGTCACAAATAGCACGTCTCAGAAGCTCAATTAGGAGGAATGAGAAATTATCCTCCTCCGTTGTTAAATACTTTTTCCTTTCTTCCTGCGTCTGTATTAAATCCTGTTAAAGTGACAGAAAGGACTCCCAGGTCCCTTCCCACTTTCTCTGATTCGTATTCAGGGAATGACACTAAGGACCTGAACTTTCTCTCCTGACTTCCTTAATCACCTAAATTCTTTCTCCAACAAATCCTACGGCAAGAGCCTCTCCTGCTCTTCTTCCCATGCCACTGCCAGCGAGGTTTCCTTTTTAATAAAAGACTTCCACACTCAGAGGTGGGGTGACGACACTTTCGGAAGATTCAAAGCCTGTCACACATTCTTGGACAAAGATAATTTCAAAGATGAAAAGTCCAGATGTGATCCTGACATTAAAGACCATGGGCCAAGATCATTGGAACTTAGCTCTGAATTGTTGGAAGTGTGTGTACCCCTGGGTCCACATTTAATTGTCCCACTTCCACCCTCATGGCTGGAGAGATGGTTACTCTCTCTCGTGTCTTTGATTTCTCCTTTTGTTTCAGAAACGTTGTGTGATGCGTGTGTGATTGGCATGAAAGAAAACGTCCTTCAGCCCCTGTTCCCCCAAGTGCTTGTTCACATCCGTAGGGAAACAGGTTCCCATGGGATTCATCAAGTGCGGAGTGTCCCGTTGTTCCTGTACATTTTCCCTACTGACCTCCTCCTCCTTGTCTGATGTTCAATTTCCGTTCACACAACTCTCAAGAGCAACATTGGAGTTCCGCCTATGAGGGAATTAGTTCATCGAGTCATTGACTCCAGACAGAGGGGGAGGAGGCGAGCGTGGCAGTGACAGTGGAGCCTCATGTCGTGGTCAGGGCGACTGAATTAAAATGACATTGGCTCCATTACTCCCTGCACTATCCTGCATTGACGAGGAAGAAAACCTTTCCACGTCCTCCCACGGCCAGAGTCCTTCCAAATGGAAACCTTCCTTTCAGAGTGTAGTCGTCGCCCCAATTACATGCCAAGAGACCAACCAAACAACAAAAAGGGGAAATGCCAATTCCTGACATTTAGCACAAAAGAAAGTTGGTCGCTTATCCAGTTTTCCTTAATTCAATTAGGACTCTCCACTTCGGGTGGGCACGAACGTCTAGCCCCCTCAGTCAAATCCCTGGAAGCCAATGGGAATGAATTTATGTTGAAACACGTTGCTCACCACTCAAATCCAGGAAAATGTTTTCATAAACAAGAAGGATTAGATGTGGTGGAATTTATCTAAATGGAGTTGGAAAGAAGACCAGCCGAGGGCTTGTGGGAAACAAAAAGTTTGGAGCATGACTTTCCCGTCCCACGTCGCAATTACATGCTGATCCAAAGCTCCTCGGCCCACGACTATTTTGAAAACAGTGAAAGTCAGAGGGAAAAGGATTTGGAATGAATTGGACTATGGCAAAAGGCCATCATCCTCCGCCTCAGTGTAGGAGGAAGTAATCGACGACGTGGAGAGAATGTGACTTTCCAAGGAGAGAAAGTTAGCCCAGAGAAATGTAAACTTCACTTCTATTTGGGCTGTGTTCACCGGCGAAAGGGAAATGGACCAACCACCACTGGCCACGAAATGACCCCACCGAAAGAAGAGGCAAATTACAGACCTCCAAAAAGTCAGTGGAAACCTTAGTCTTGAGAATTCTTTATGCGCCGCTCTCCAGTTCCTTCCAAAGGAGGGAAGTGAAGCGGAATTATTACCATAACCACTACGTCGATTGCTTCCTCACGTGGAACTCTACTGCCAAACTCCGCCTAGTCATGCACTACTCACAAACCCATCAGAGACAACTTACGAGAGCCCCTGTTGGGGACAAGTTGTAAAATGTATAATTAGTGGAACCCCATTTGATTGCTTGTGTGTGATTCCTTCATTTCCTTTCATTCAATCAATCAACTATACCTTGGAACCTTTGCTCCCAACGCTCCCAATTTGTATAGCTGGCCCTGACTCAGCGACTCAAAACTAAACGCATGGGAAAGAATTTTTCCTCTTGCAGCATCTTTCCGCTCAACTCAATCTCATGAATCAGAAAGCGACAGCGCTTGTATGTGTAGTGTAGTGGACAAGTTGCTTGTTCAGGTGGTGATGGTGACACGAGCGGACCAACTAAGCCTCTTTTCCTCATCAGGTAGAGAAGAATTGCAGGAATTTGTCAGCTAGATGCTTCCTCTAGCGTACACACCTATTTCGCTTCACTGACTTTGGCAGTTTGGAATTGAAAATTCTTCATTCAAGTCCAGCAGAACCAGGTTATGATGAAACCTAAATCCGATTCTGCTCTTCCTAATAGCCCTGGCTCTTCTCTCGCATCCTTTGTGTACTTGTTCCACATGGCAATATGAGTTTTTGGCAATAGGAGTTGGAATGGAGGTTTGGGTTTTTGTTTGGGCGGATCTGTTCCTGTGCTGGAGCGAGAAAGATGACGAATGGGTGCTGTCCATAATGTTCTGTTTGTCTGATGATCCACTCACATGCGATGAAGTCTGGACACTCGTGGTATCAAAGGGCTAGGAAGAATTAGACAAAGGGCCTTAGACTCTGTGTCTGTGGGAGGAAGGATTTGGAAGTGATGAATTATATGGATCCTCATAATTCGCAAGGAGCATAAGGAGCTTAGCGATGAAGATAATGGGTAGAAATCTTTTTAAATTATGGATGATCCTCCTCTTCTCCAGTCAACACATCAGAGTTTTCTCCAGGAAAAGAAGGAAGGATGACAATGGAACTTTTTGACAAAAGACGAAGAGTGCCATCAGGCCAATAAATAGTCCGTGGAACACGCTTTCTTCGAACCCTGTGACCTCAATGGTGCCATGGAGAAAGGTGGAAGAAACCCTCATCATCCACGCCTCCATAAGTATCAACACCACCAACCCCATTGTCCTCTTCCATTTTGAAAAGACATGGAAGTTAAGTCGAAGGTAAACTGCCACTTTCCCAATGGAGGAAATAGCCTAATCCAAAATAATAATCAATTCAACCCTTCAACCTTATTCTATTCACTTCATCAAAACGCCTCATTTACTCAGCACAAATGGAATCTCCATGCTTTCACTCCCACACCACGAATCAACCTGACCTCACACGCCTCAACACACATAATCCTCAAATGCTACAATTCTTAGAAAAATCCAAAATCGTACCGCTCTAAACTTTTGAAGAGGTTCACGTTTTCTGCATGAATTCAGTAGAAAATGATGAGCCTTAAAGGTTGTCAATGGTGGTAGACAATAAGGATGGCTTGAATTATATTCCCAAAGACTCCAAAGTTAATCCCTACCATTTCCTTGTCTGTTTCTCATAAAAAGCTTTTGCTTTTGGAAGATGGAGAGCTTAGTAAAGAATGCTTGGGAGATCTCTGAGATGATGTTGAAGTGGGACTTTCACCCTTCTGGATTGTTATTGCTTCTGCAGAGGAGCTTATTTTCATAAGTTCTTAAAAGAACAGCTTTAGATCTCTCCTTCTCTCTGTTTTTCAGCGAAAGGATCATGAATCTCGGGTCTTTTTAGTGAAAGGAGGATAAAGAAGGAGAGATGAAGACGGATGATCTTTTGTCCAAGGTGGCTAGTCCGTAGCTTAATTCTCAAATTTATCAGGGACACACGAACCCACTTTCTCCAACTGTCACCCAAGGTCTTTCTCCAACTCTGTCCAGCCATCTGGAATATCCTTGGGAATCAACTTATGCATAACACTCACCTTTCAAGAAAATACACACGATTACTCTTCTGTCGTCTCCAGAGATTTCCACAACCAACCAATCCTCGCAATCACTCTTGTTTGTCAACTTTTGACACTAATGAGTCCAAGATGGTCAACTCTTGAGAACCTGTTAAACTCTGTGTTGTGGCTGGAGAGTCTGATGATGCTGAGAGGTTCTTCTTCCTCAAGGGCTTGACTTTGCTTTCACCCTGTTGAAATGGGACTTCTTTGGGCAATAGTGTTCCCTTCCCCTCTTCCTTGTGTCTTTCAGACAAGAGCTTGGCGTGGAGTGGGACAGAGCCCTGGTGACTGACTTGAGTCGAGTGTGAAACTTTCTCTACTGGAGAAAGCCCGACTCTTCCCACCACCCTCGAAGCCAAGGAATTCTCCCTACAGATTTGGGACGTCAAAATCCCACTTTTAAATATGTAAATTCCAACCAACTTCTCAAAGTCAATCTTATAGGACAAAGTTGTTAAAATAAGCCACAACAAATATGTAGAGGCAAGACAGAAACAACAAGTTCATCTTTTGGTACTTTGAAAAGTTTCCACTCTTTGACTATAAATATGATGATGAGTTTTCTTGAAGAGTGCCATACAGCAATACACAGGGAAATGATCATTCAACTTTTCCTTTTCTCTTCAACTGATCTTGAACGAGATCAAAACTGTATCAGTGGATCTGAATTCAGAATTGTTTACAGTTGGATCTTGACTTCTGGGAAGCCGTTTATCAAGGCACGGGAGAATATGACAGGAGAACCAAATTAATTCCACCACGCGTTCCTTTCCTTCCCTGCCCAGAAACTTTACTCACTTCAATTAAAGAAGTTGAGTATGATCGAAAGATCCAGGAAATAAGCCCAAAGAAAGAGGACTACAAACTAGTAAGTAGGAACAGAAGTATTCTCCTTCATTATTATTTGGCAAGTCCCAACTTCCTTCTTATTACTTCCTCCACTCAAAACTTTGTCTCAGTCGCTTAGGAACTGGAGAAAATAGGAAATTATGAAGAGGACCAAGTATACTTTTTCATCTGATTTCCCACTTAAGGACGAGTAAATGACTCACATTCTAAACTCACCCACGCCAAAGGAATCCCGCACAGGCAGAGGGGCACGTGAGCGGAATTCCACTTCCAAAATGCCTCCAAGCTCCTTCCCTGACACTCTGCCTGCAAAAGACCGTGGCAGTTCCAAACACCCTCATCAAAGGGAAAGCACCACAAGGAACTTTCACACACGTCTCTTCTCCAAGCATCTTCCTATCAATCACGGACCCTCATTGATCCACAGTATAACCTTTGCCCCAAGAGGAGAAACTCATTTGGATCTCTGTCCAATGCATGAACATGGAGAGAGAGGCACTTTGCGTCAGAGGGGGACAGGGACAAGAGGACTGTTGGAACAAGGAAGTGAAATCAAAAACTCACCTTTGTCCTGCTTCGACGCACTTGGACATACTGGGGTTGAGCATGAGGACACCCATCTCCTTCTTTGGAACTCCCTGCAAAATCCCTTGTGTAATTACTACTGAATGAGCAACTAAATTTCTTACCAAAGGACATTGTTCTAAACCTTGGTGGCGGTGGAGCATAAGATGGTGGAGGTGGTGGATGGAAGTTGTGATCTGGATGGTAAAGGCAGTACCCAGTCCATTCTTCCATCCAAGGACCTGAAATAATAAATCAAATAAGTGAGAAGAAGAAGAGTTTAGAACATGCTTAATGACGCCTTTTGATTTATTTTTGAAATTTTGAAATGAATGTCTCCACCACTCCATTTGTCATAATTACTAGTCAATAAAATCAGAGGAAGTTGTTTTCTTGTTGTTGAATTGGTGTTGAATTCCTCCCTGATGGATTCGTGAGGTGCATTGTTCGTGATTGGCGAGCGTGGGTTCCGCTTTTTGGAAAGAAGAAAAGTAGTTGGTTTGTTGCAACTTGGGCTAATCTGATTCTACGATTTTAGTCGTGCTTCCTTCCCCAGACCTTTGTCACCTCCCAGGAAGTGAAGGCAACGAGCATTTAATTGTCACACTCTCACACACGCCAAATAGGAACACCTCTTAACGTGGTTGGATGTGTGTGTCCAATTATTCCTTCAGTTATTCCATCCTCATCACCATTGTCATCAGTACCAAGTCCCTCCACAAGTCCATGACTGCGTAACCCCGTCTTAATTGCAAAGTATTTTCCAACGTGCTCTGCATCCACACTCACCTCCTTAAAATTCATTTCATTCTGATTGGGAAATGAGGCTTGTGTGGCCTGGAAAGGGATTTCAGAGCTCCCCATATTGATTGAGGAGGTGAAGAGTCAGGGCCTATGGATGGCTTTCTTTGTTCACTTTTGGCCATACGTATTTATAATATAGGATGAGTTTCTTTTTGACAGAATCACGCACAGTGAATTAGAATTCTCTACTAGGAAAGGAAGATAGAGTTGGATAGGGCTCTTGAGGCCAGCACGGTTTTCCTCCCAACAAAAGCCATGCGGAATTCACGGTGCTTGAGGACTCTTGAGATTCGATATGAAGGAATTTATATTGAAAATTGAAACTCTATCCTTAAAAACTCTCTTTATCTCTGGAATAACACTCAGGAGATCCTCATCAAATTCTTTAGATGGAAGGATGACAGCGTCTCCAGTGGATCCCACTCGACCATCAGCCAAAGAATCATGTCTCAGACTTCGGCACTTGAACAAATAACAACAGACGAGGCATCACTCCAAACCCTGATTTCAAAAATGGCCCTTTGTATGCACATCCGCTTAAACTTGAAAAGTGACTCCAAACGAGAAAGCAAAGTTCCGCAAATTGTCATTGTTCCAATGGGCTCGGCTTCCTCCAAAAGTATTTTTCAATTACAACCCATTCTTTGTCAAATCAAAAGAAAACAATGCGAAATGCAGCACAACAAAAATTCAAATAATTCTGAAATTCCTCATTCAACTGAAATCGACAGAAGCCAAGCTCCAACACTTGTTTATTATCCCTCCCACGCCCCTTTATTGACGTCAATTCCATTCAAAAACGGACCCATTTGGTCCACAGAGTTTAAGAATTACCCCGAGACTTTCCCAAATGGTTTTTGTTTCATCCTAGAATTAAAAATGTTGGTTGATTATTTCTTGCGGGGGGTCGTTCCAGCATATGGGAACTTGTCTTCATTAGCATCATCCTTGGTTAGCGGTGTTAAATTAATTTGGGAGCATCGCTTTCCCGAACTGTGTGGATTTCGGTACTAGAGTTAATTTCCATCTCACCCCCGGGTCTGGGTTAATCAACTCAAGGAAAAAAAAGTCTCGAGCGTAACTGAATAAAAAGAGGAAGTTCCCTGGATCCTTTAATTAAGACTCAAATGAAGACGAGGTCAACCTTGGAACCGCAAGAAATCCCTTCAAGTCTAATTTCTAGATGGATTAAGAAAAAGGTCATTTTGTGGAAACTCGAGTGGAATGTATTTGTTTTGGTTGTAAATGAGCCTGAGTGTCCTTCCGCCATTTCTCACAAGAGACGTAAATCTGGATGAACAATGAAGTAACGAGTTGCTAATTAAGAACTAAAGGACAAACATCATTACCTGGCATGTTCGTTTGCATGGAAAAGGATCGTTGTCGCCCAGGCGGAGAGGTTCTTGTTGCTGTCGTTGTTCCATAGAGTTCCTGCGGAGTCGCCCACCAATAAGCCTGGAAAGAAAGAAGCCATGCGAGTTAGAATGAGTGCATAATGGAGGAAGCCGACAAGGCGACAAGACAGAGAGAAACGGAAGTTTGCAATCATACGGCTGAGTAGAAAAGGAATTGATTCATAGTAAACAATGATAATAAATGGGAGTTTCCTTGTACAGGGAGTTCTTACGAGACACAAAAGTAGAAACCCGAATTGATTGATTCAAGTAAGCTCAAGTGAAAGCTGATGTCCTCCTTCGTTTCTTGGCAAGAGGTAGAAGAGAAGGCGACGGGAGTGAGGTTCAACGACATAGAAACGATGATAGGATGGTATGGAAAGAGACAAGGCCTGGGTGTCCTTCACATTGGTGCAACATCAGAAATTACTTTGAAAGGATTAATGCGGCCTAGGATTCATCTTGGAAGCGGTTCAAAATCTGAAGTGGGTCAGCACTCACACAAAGCTCCCTAGCTCCCATTACCACATCCTCAGAGCACAATGACACCAATTATGCAAAGTATCAAATTGAGTGTGACGATATGGAGAGAGAAGAGCAATGGGAATTGGACTCTTTCCATCTCTCACTAATCCATTTTAATCACTACACACACATCTCTCTAAACAATCCAGGATTAAGTTCTACAAGGCGCAGGCGCATGATCCATCACTCATGTCACTCGTGTCATCCGTCTAAAGGAAATTCTCAAGAGACGGAAGAGTGTGAATAATTACTATCCATCCAATGGGGTTTTTGGAAGTTTTATTTGTCTCGCAGAGTGAGGACTTGTAAGGACTTTTCTTTGATTGGATAACAGGATCTTCCTTTCAATTTCACACCTACGCAACCACACCTTTTGCTACAAAATATTTGACATATATAATTAGTATGAGAGGCAGCGCTACAACATTGGCATGGCCTCACCAATTTACTCCATTCCAGTTTCAATATCACCTCGGGAGGAATTTCCGCCTCACGATTTAACCATAGAGAACCAGTACTCTCAAATTAAAAATCCCCACCTACTCAGAACGTGAGTGTGGATGAATGAAAGTTACGTAAGGTCAGTGTCCTACTCCTTGACCTTTTGAACAGCACCACTTGTCCAGTGAATGAATAGCATTGGAATAACATTGGAATAACATTGGTTGGTTATAAATAGGGATTTGCCGTAATTGAAGGCTCAAAAGAGCGTGTGGAGAGGAAGATGTCGGGAAGATGATGAATGAGGCTCCGTTGCAATTGTGCGTTGGGTGAAGAAGTGTAACAAGGCATTGGGGATGGTGGTAGATTATGAAGAAAGATCAATTTATTTCGCATTGGTGTCGTAAGGAAAACCAATCACCAAAGTCCCAATTAATGTCACACTCAATATCCCACAAGGATGCTCCGAAAAGTAGTCCACTTGTCATCGTCTGCAGAGAGACGCTTCTAATTGCTTTCCCGGATGATTGCTTCCAACCCATCCATCCATATGCCCCACTCGGATAAATACTTTCTCCTCCAGCCTTTGACCCGGAGTAAAACAATGACCAAATTCCGTAGGTTGAGGTGTATAAATCGGCTTATAAAAGTTGCTGTCCATTTCCTTTCCTTGCGTCATCCCAGTGTGTGTGTGGCGTAACTGACGTGTGATACGCATCCATGGATCTGTGAAATGCATTGGCTCCGCTCTACAAGAGCCCTGCTGTCATAACTCAATCGGAAGAGCTTCCCTGTCCCAAATTCCACGGATGGACTCCATGGCCACTTTCAGTTTCAAACTCCACCGGGCAGCGGGAGACACGCATGACCGAGTAGTCGACGGAAGTTTCACATTCAAAGCCACACACACACAATTGCGGATTTCCCAACAAAAGCATAAGCAGAGCTCATGCGAAATAAGAAAGCTCAGAACATTTCCGTCTTTTGCCATCCTAACCGCACAGTTGAGGAACGCCAAGTCCGGTTCTGGGCCTCAATTTGTCCCAAGTGTGTGTGGTGGGAGATGCTTTATGAGGTATGACTCCTGTCATCCATTGCCCTCTCGTCATCTTCTTCATCTCCAGGGAAAACGAAGAGTTCATTTGTGAATGATGAGGTGATGGATAGGTTTGTATGAGGTGATGGTGAGCCAGATATTATGCAGATGTTGATGATTATTATGGTAATTGTTGATGGGTGAGTAGGTTAGTGAATCCAGAAGAGTGGAGTAGGAGCATAAGGAGGATTTGACTCTGGCTGGGTCATCCACTACTCAACAGAACTGGCAGAAAATGAGGTTTACAGTTAATCGAGACAAAAGACTGAATGACTCAATGCAAGGAAAGTGGACTCGACTCTTGAGCCTTCTTGTTTGTTGGTCAACAATTAAACAAGAATCTCACGAATCACGACTTATTTGGGAGAAGAACCAGTTGAGACAAGGATCAACACACGAATTTCTAAAATCTTCTTACAAACAAATGGATCACTTCCTATACAATAGCCAAATCTCATCAAATCAAGTACACGTCAATTTACAAACTGGGATGTCAAAGCATTGCCATTTTCTGCAACTATCCACGTCCGTGGGAACAAAACTAATAGCACTATCATGTCAAGGAAAAGTTACAAAAACTTCTTCCCAAAGAAATTATGCAAAAGAAAAGTGCTCCCATTCAGGAAAACTTTGGCGCACGATAATTAAATCATCGACAAAATTATCCAAAGGAAGAATGTATACCTCCATTCGAGCCTGGGCCGGAGGAAGTGGGATCCGTCGAACTTCCATTGGTCTTCGCTGTCTTCTCATGTTGGAAATCGGGAAGAAAAGTTTCAACCTTTCTCTTTGCTACCTTGATGGGATTTTTGTGGAGCAATGGCGTCAAAATCACACCTGCATTGGCGTCTCCCAGCAACAAAAAGTCTCCCAACTAATGACAGCCATGCCAATTTGGAAGAAACTGCTTTTGGTTTTTGCAAATGCCTGGTGATGAGGAGGTTTTGGCAGAGACAAGTTGGAGGCAGCGAATTCAAGAGTACTGAGCACAGGAATCCATTGCAACCGTAGTTTAAATGACGATGATTGTTCTTATGGGAAACTGTTAGTTTGTCTGCCTCAATTGAATTGCTTTCCGCTTGTTTGTAATTAGGGAGAACTTGAGTGGCAGCGGAACTCCGATGAGTTCTCGTCGTTGTTGGAACAAAGGCACGAAATGTAGCGGTGCGTCGGGTGCCATTTGGACAACTGAGGAATGGACTCACAAATCCAAAATCATAACGCAACCTGACAGGTCTGCATCAACAATGCACGACAATGTGCAATTCCTTCGAGGTGGATTTGGCATCCCAACAAAAAATTGCAATAGCGAGGTAGAATCCAAAGGGTATTGGACAGACGCACAGAGGTATTCCAGATGTCACGACACGATGCGATGTGAGTGGGCCAATGCCAACAACAACAATAAATGAGGAGCCATAATAACCACGATCATCCCCTCAACTAAACGTTTCTCACAAGACCTACACCCTCCAATCTAAGGTGCAAACAAGAAATTATTAAAAGGACCACAAAGGAGCTTGCCAAAACCATCGGCGACACATGCTAGACGCTGCTGACGACATAACTATAAAAGTTCACAAAACAAGACTCCAAACAAATTAGTCACAACATGCCAATTCTTGCGTTGTTTTGGCAGGAGTGACTGACCCCGTGTAGTAAAAATTAACTATACACCAGGCCATGTGCCAGGGTCTGCGCAAGCTCTAGTCCATCCACCATCACCCTGTATAACTGATGTTGAAAAAACAACTCATTAACCTTAAGAAAGGTCACAAGTTTGTGAGCCTTCAGATGGAATTGGACCTTGTGTAACAAGATCAAGCTTTAATGTTGTGATGCCTCAACAGTAGGAAATGAAATCGTGAGAGGAATTAATTCTGATAAGTCTGATTCCCTAGTACTTCCGCTCTATTAGTTCAATCTAAGGTCAAAGTTCATCGACAGAGTGACCCCAGTGCACAGTGTGCAGTCACCTAAAATTATAGGTCTATTATAACATGTTCAATTTTGTTCCAATTTTCCTGAAGATTTAATTTGTAAAGCAATGTTTTTTATTCGCTAAATAAACGCAAACATTGATCTGTAATTTCGAATAAGTCGAATTCTTATTTAAGCGATTGGCCATGATTCCAGATTCTTTTGACGTAACGGAGGGATTAATTTGTTAGTGGCGACAGTATTCTAAAATAGTTGGGGCATTGTGAGACCAGTTGCAGAAACGCGGTAAAATAAAACAAATCTGTTTTCGAATCCAACAGTGGAGCAGCTCCTCATCCAACCCAACTTAGCTCCCAACTCTCTCAATCTCAGATTCTGCAATAAACAAAACTAACATGTTCCACTTTAACCATTCTTTTTGTGTTTTAAATACCAATTTCTCTGTAACACTGGAATTATTTTAACGGATTATTACTAGTTTCAAGTATTTGAGCTTTTACTACTTTGCTGAGTAATTTTGGGAATAAAATGCAACAAAAAGCAATAAGTGTATCTAGATTTAAAAATAAGAATGGATGAAGCACCGTTATTAAACTATAAGCGTGAATTGAAAACAACACCTAGCATCTGCTTGAGTGGAGCATTGAGAATACAGAATGCCTTGGTAAATGCGTCTAATGCGGTAATAACCAATTAAATGCATGGAATACAAGTGGTGTGAGTTTATTTGTCTATTGGTAAAAACGGGTAAAATGTATTTGCCCTGGAGTTATATGCAGTGTGAAATGCATTAAATGGTAAAAATAGTTTACATGCATTGGATTCAAGTGGTGAAACACCCAAAAAACTGTTTTGAATCAAAACACTGTTTCTCTTTAAGCAAAAAAGACTGAACATTTAAAAACGGATTTAATTGATCTTTTAATTTATTTGTTTTGGGTGTTTGTTAGTTTCTGGCGCGGGGCTAACTTTTTAGGAAAAGCAAACTAAAAGCGCGGGGAGCAATTGGGTGGAGCGGAATGAAGTGGTTTAGTTCTGAGGAAATTCTAATTTTGGGTAATGAACTCATTCAATTAGTTTATGCCACTACAGCTGCCAATTAAAACGACAGGTACTAGTATTCTTTCAAATTATTCTTTTTAGGTGCTTGAGTCAATTCTAGCAGTGACCTTCATTTTGATTTTCTTTACAGAAAACAAATCAAACACATTTACAATTTGATTAGAAAAATGGCCGCAAACAACACACCGTCAACCGATGCCAGAAGTCAGGAGCGGTTTACCTTTTTCTACAGAACGGAGTCACCATTCTCACAATTCCATCCGTCAACTTTTACTGGAACACCTCTCTTCCACCAGGCTTCCACAGAACATCAATTCAATTGCTGCGAGCAGTGGATGATGCTGAACAAAGCAATGTTATTCGGAGACTTAGAAACAGCAGCCAAGATCCGAGCTAGTAACGTGCCATCGGAAATTAAGAAATATGGACGAGGAGTAAAAAATTTTGACGAGAAAATCTGGGATGAGCACAAGCGTCAAATTATCTACGAAGGCAACAAATTGAAGTTTGTCCAGAACCCAGCAATGTTCAAGAAACTGATGAATACTGCGGGTACTACGTTGGTAGAAGCAAGTCCGACTGACAGAATATACGGGATAGGACTCGCGGCCAATGACCCCAGAGCTCTGTCACGGAAAACCTGGAGAGGAATCAACATTCTTGGAGAAACGCTTACACAACTCAGAGAAGAACTGAGCGAACAGAAATCAGTCTGAGTGTAACAAATTAGCGTTTAGTTTAAAATTGTAAACCTCGTCTTATAACTTTATTTTATGCTTTCAGTGCAGCCATGTTGATGTTAAATCCTACACGCGGATTATTGACTAATCTTGATTCGTCCGTCCTACGATACGAGTGCCATATTTCGTGAGTGAATTATCAGCACTATTGTGATTAATTTTTTGTGATTTACGTTCCATTGACTTGAAGTGGAGGTGGAGATAGCGTAGATTGTCTCAGTTTATTCGTAATTTTTTCATCAATATCAGGATCATTGTACTTCGTTTCTCTGGTCATTCCGAGGCGCTAATTGGTTGAAGGCATTGTTGCTGGAAAACCCCGAAAGAGATAATTATTCTTGTTCACTAAACAAATATTAAAGGGTTATTAACATCCAAATGTAAATATAAAAAGCCAACCGAAATGTAATTAAAAATATTCTCAGATCCAAGTGACAGATTTAATTCAACTTTTAATCCATTTTCAAAATGTTCACGCTATGCGTTCTGATCTTGGCCGTTGCGTTGCCCGTTATGGGAGCGCCCTCGAAGGCTTCCATATCTCCAGTAGTCCTCCAGTCCCTCAAAGTTGAAGGGAACGTCGATGTCGTCGTCACCTTACACGAAAAGACAACGTCCATTCTCCAACAAGCCAAACTTCAATCGTTTGCAAATCGAGAAGCTCGTTTGAACTATGTGTCTTCCGCTCTCAAGTCCTTGGCGGCTAGGTCACAACAACCTATCCTTGACTTCTTGGCTGCAAACGAGATCCCAGCCAAAAGTCTCTGGATCAGTAACAAGATTAGCGTCCGATCAGCAGACTCAGCACTTGTCAATGCTCTCGCTTTGATGGACGGAGTGGAATCAATCCGAGAAGACGCAGTCGTCACAGCTCCACTACCTCGTCCAGGCAGAGTAGTTGGGAGGAGTTCCAGGACGATACAATGGGGTGTAGAAATGGTTGAAGCACCGGCAGCATGGGCTAAGGGATTTACCGGGAAAGGGGCTGTTGTTGGAATTCTTGACACCGGGGTTAGTGCTACACACAAATCTTTACGTAACAACTATCGACAGGATCGAGGTTGGTTCGACGCAATGAGAGGTTCCTTGACTCCTGTTGACACAGGAGCTCATGGGACTCACGTGATGGGTTCAATCGTTGGACAAGGAGGGGTTGGAGTAGCACCGGAAGCGCAATGGATTGCTTGTCGTGCTTCTCTCACCGGCTACACGGAATATCTCCAATGCGCGGAATTTCTTCTTTGCCCTACGCACGCTAACGGTACAGAACCCGACTGCGCAGCTGCACCGCACATAGTATCGCATAGTTGGGGGAAATTGCCAGGAACAAATGAAGACTTTCTAGATGAAGCTATTCTCGCTTGGAATGCAGCAGGGATTTTCGTTGTGTGGGCGAATGGTAACGAAGGACCAACCTGTCAAAGTGCCCGCTACCCTGCAAATACTGCTTACGACATGATTACAGTCGCAGCTACGGACAAGGACGATAACCTTGCTCCTTGGAGTAGTCGTGGTCCTGGGCGTTGGTCAGGAGTCCTAAAGCCTAACATTGCTGCTCCAGGAGTTGACGTTCTATCAGCTTCAAACTGGGACGATGAGTCACTAGTGTCAATGTCGGGTACATCTATGGCTGCACCGCATGCTGCTGGCGTTATCGCCTTACTTCTAACAAATGGGACTGATTTGTCATACGGAGAGCTGGAAGAATACCTCTTTGAAAGTGCCAGCCACACTGTTCCACCTACTGGAAGCAATTGTGGTGGGATTTCCGAGACAGAGTATCCAAACAATGCTGTCGGGTATGGACGAATCAATGCTGCCGGAGCGGTTTACCGATTCCTTGAAAGTCGTAGCAAAAAATAAATTATTCAAGGAAGGCTATAATTTCATAATTTTATAATAGTGATAAGAGATTATCCTTTGACACATGTTAATAATTAATTATTAATTAAAATACAAAAGTAATTGTGGCTTTTATTCTTAAATTCGTCATGATCTTAAATGATGTTCATTTTTAACGTAAGGAGAGTGTGACGTAGCGCACATTGCACAATTATTATGTCCAAGTTGAAAAGTTGTAGCTTATGTTGAATGAACTGCTCAATAGCTGGCTCTCTCAGCAGCATCTTTTTTGTTCCTTGTTTTGTCATATTTTATTCGACCAAAGCCCACATGAGCGGAAGGGAGCTTGATTATTGCAAATATTTGCTTTTAAGGGTATTTTCCAGTTTCACAGATTTATCCAGTAATGCGATTATAGACTTCAATGCATATGGTGATGTTCGATCTCATTGGGAGCTGTGGATGGAAACTAATTAACAGAAAAGCTTCTCGTTTTTATTTGGATCAGGAGAGTAGCCGTACGCCATAACGTCGTTTTAATGACACCATTAGCTTTAGATAAATAGCTCCCCTGTATATGCTGAAGGCATCGGGATATCTTGTTTATAGAAAAACTGCGATTTAACTTTTGTAGCAAGACGAGTTTCTCATCAAGTTTAATTTCGACCTCGGCATCGCCGGAAAAACTAACTTCGCTTATCAAATTAGAAATTTTCTTCATCAAAGTTCTTTTCCGAAGCCATAACAGTTTAATCATCCTTGATTTGTTTTATTTTCCTGGATTTGTTGGAAGTGGAGGGAGTCTATGAATGATTAAATTGAGAAAATAATAAGTCGTGAGTTCATTTTAAACTTTGGAATAGGGAAGCTAACCACACGGACATTGGCAATCTGAACTTTGTGTGATTAACGTATTCGTTCATTAGTATATTCCCGCACCGACTTTCCTTATTGCTCACCATAATGTCTTTAATACCGACACAATGACGTTTGTGTTCGCTAGATCTATTCACTTTGTTCCAATTAGGCAGTGGCTCGTGCTGACAAGGGATTCCAATCAGAGGTCAAAACACATTCAGATTTAAGCACAACTCTAATTGTTTTAAGCACAACATGTACATCCTCCATTCGTCTCCACCCACATCCAAAAATCCAAACTAAATTCTCAATTTAAAACTAATCCACTGAATTGAAATAGAGAAAGGATGTAATTTATTTCATAAGGGCTTCAACCACGTCCACAGGAACAATTTCCACTTAAAAATAAACTGAATTCTAATTTCCTTTTCTAGTTTGAATGCTTTGTTTGTAGAGGCTGGAGTCTGCCAAAGAGGAAATCATCAGGAGTCTACCCAGTGTAAAAGAGCTGGAATTAATCTGATGAATAATGCGTAATTTACGACTCCCGTTTCAGTATCCTCACTTTGCCTTAATTTCTCAAATTTTGTAATAATCGACGAAAGTGAAGAGCCGAGGAAGAAACTCTTTGTTTTCAAATAGAAATGTAACTCTGATGCGGAAGTGAAAGCAGGTAAAATGAAGAGTAGAGGAATATTATTTTATGACTTTTTAAGAACTAATTCCTACCCGGAACTATTGAAATCAAAATAGAAGCAGAAATAGAACGAAAGGATCAGCAGACACAGCAAAAGGAACGTTATAGTCCAGCACTAGTCGCTTGGACAAAAGAAATCGATGAGAAATCGGAGACAGAAAGGAAAGGCGGATTGAACTTAATAATGGGAGCCAACTCTCAACAATTTGTTTTTTCTTTCCACTCTACACTAGTTCAAGTTGACATGATTAAAATTTCCATTTCAAACTTTATTGTTTTGGAATGTGGTTAGGAGACATTGTATAGAGTCTCCATTCGTCCACTCATTTATGCACATTCTTATGCCAGCTGAATGTTTGCATATAACAGGGTTTTGGCAATGCAAAATATGGACAAATAAACAAGCACAAAATTCCAAATCATGGTTATAATTCACTTTCCCATGACTTGGAACAGCAAAGCAAAGAAGTAGAAACTTTGTAATTCCTGTCCTGTCCCTCTGTCCTCCCTTTGTCCACTGTCAAATGAGGTCATTGGGATTTGAATATCATTTCATACTCCATTGACTCTACTTTTCCGGTCATCTACCAAGGCCGTCTAAGTCCCGAAAACGGCGCATGGTTTGACAACGCTTTTGAAAAGACATGGTGGGGAATACGGGGAAATTGGCATCATTTTTCAAACTGGGGTATGCTAATCGCCGCCATAAAGAAAGGGGTCCAACAGGCAACTTCCACTTTAATTTAACCTACAATGGTCACACCGTTTCCTCCAATGTCCCACCATGTATTCTCTTTCATTCGCCATGACAGCATTGGTGTCACATTCCTCCCGGTACTTGCCTACATCCATGAAAACCAAGGCATCACATAAATTAAAGTTCAAGTGGAGATTCTCAGGAGACGAGAGAGACGTGATTGGCTGTTTTAAATTTTTCTGTTTACCAAAAGGATTTTGGTTATGGCAAGGAAGAGTTGAATGCGTAGAACATTAACATTGGAGTATTGTCCTTGGTGTTTCAGTGAAAGTGACGGAGAAAGGAAGGAAGTGAAAGTGATTTTCTGAGCTTTTGGGATGTGAGTGGCTGCTAATGTTTATTAACACTTAGCATCAGGAGACTCATAAGGACAAGAATAAATCTGTCAACAGACTCCGTAGCAAAAGAAGAGATGCTTAAGAAGCCTGAGCCTCCAGAAACGAAATTAATTCCCAACTCCGAGCTCCATTGAAAGTTCTCAATGGGCATTTCCCTTTTCCAAAGTTCCCTTTTACTCCACTTCATTCTTCCTTCCCAATAAACGTCTTCTTCCGACTAGTACAATTGGCGGTTCTCCCATAACGCCAGGAAATACGGGATTGAAAGTCAAGGTCACCTCACCTCACCCGTTCATGTACGCTTCACTTACTGAAGAGAATGAACAGCTGAAGTCTGCAGTGTAAGCGATGTATTTGAACAGAGGCTGTTGATGGAAGCCAAAACTGAAAACAAACAGGCCCAATTTAGTTTTCTCGCTACTCAATTCACTCCTTTTCGTCTGCCAAAATTCCTTCACGGTTGTAATCAGTTATGATGACAGAGTATGAAAGAAGGGCACAAAGGACTCAGCACTGCTTTGATCTCATAAAGTCAAAAAGGGACTCTTCTCAAGACACCTTGGCGAGGTGTCGGTTTCCACAACTGCCTTCAATCTTCTTCCACCGAAAGGTTTCACTCTTATAATTCTGTTTGGAGAGTCAAGTGGTTCCTTGACTCGTTGGTTCCTTGTGCAAATATTAGAGAGACGGACATGGTCGTGGAATTATTGGAGATCGTCCAACAGTCCAAGACGCCCCTTCATATACTAAATCAACAACCTTGGCCATCAAACTCCAGAGAGTTACATAGACGTGTTTTGACTTTGTCGCCGTTCTCCAAAAGAGTGGTCGACAAGGCACGTCGTTGACGCTGTGGCTCACAAAGTCAGGTAGACCTTTAATTCTTAGGAGCTTGATAGTGTAAGTCCTGAAAGGAAGGCTATGTTTTCCCCATATATTTTTATTTAGAGCATAATTCTTGTTGTTCGAGTCTGCTAATTGCATCCCAGCGTCTTTCCCTTCCTCACCATCCATGAGCATTTTGAGAACGTGCCGAGGCTGTTTAGATGTTGGCGAGAAGACTACAAAATGAGGAAGGAAAGGGCGTCATTTTAGGAGGGGGTCCTTGACGTGGAGATTGGAAAAATGGGTCTATTCTCTCAGCGATTATTAGATTCTCCTTCCATAAGTTTTCAAGATATCAAATCCTCGTAAAACGCTGAGAGCCATTCCCATTGTCTTGGACCTTGCTGTCCAAATCCCGCCTTGGAGAAGAATTCTTTGGAAAGGAAGAGAGCATGACAGATTACTTTCTGAATTATAAAGACAGTGCGATGGAGGATCCGCAAATGGACTCAAATCGCCTCTACATGCCAAATTGCTGTCGGTTCCATCTATATTTTAAATTCAAATGTACAACACATACGACGGAGAAACAGAAGTTCGTCAACTTTTCCAGGGTGTTTTATACAAAGTTATTCCGCACAAGGGCCGGCCGCGCATCAACTTGCCACACCTTTGTTACTATTCGTCTCCAAAACTGGTTTTGAGTTCCCTGGGAATGTGTTTGACATTATGAAAGCTCATACAGACGAAGTGAAGCTCTGAATTTGAAATTGAGCAGTATCAGTCGAGACCTGTCCAACATGTTTCAACAACAAGGTCAGGGAGGCTTATTATGAAGGACCAGCTACCACCTTTAGCTTCCATTGCAAACCAAATTATGCAAATTATGATGAATTACATCATTTCATCTAAGGTGGTGGAAAGCTCTGATTTATTAGAAGGAGTTCGTCCCATTAGCCGGAGATGGATGGAGATTAGACGGGACTGTGATGCGATAGTGAATCAATTTCTGATGGGAACTTGTTCTGAACGCAAAACCTGTCATTCCAAATTTACTCTACCAATCAAGACATCCCATTCCAACTGCCCATTCTCACTGCCCATTCCAACTGCCCAGTACTTATCAAGCAGACTCCACTGGAAACACTTTGGATGGGAGAGCTCCAATCACTGTCCAAGTCGCTGAAACTCCAGGATCCGCAGGAGCCTGTGAACCAACATAGCGAAAGCTAGAACTCTTGTGTGGTTACACGGTGCGGTGGCATTCTCGCTCACTCGCTCGCTTCACCTCTTCCAGACAAGAAGGCAGAAACGCTCCCTGCTTCCTCACAGCCCAACAATAAAATCCAGTCAACCCTCTCTCCACTTCTGACCGGAAAAGCACTCCGTTTTACTTCCTCATTTCACCAAATTTTGTGACAGGCTGTATGGTGACTGCTGGAGAATGGGTGACGTCGACCTTGGTGTCACGAGGACTCAAGTGGTGGGAAACCCCAATAATGGAAGTGTCTTGAATCCTTCTGGGGTTGATCCAGGTGCGGAATGTCTGCAGAGGAGTTGGGAAGCCTTCCAGGCTCAGCACAGTCCACAAGAGACACCTCGTCTTAGCAGCGCTGGTGAGGATTTTCTTGCTTTAAGCCTCCATTTCAGTGCAGCGGAAGTGAAGATTTATGGATAAAATGGGATTCCAAAAATGACGTTCCCATTGTGGAAGCTATTGACTAGGGGAATTGATCCAAAAAAGAAGACCAGCAGCATCTCACCTGACTAAAATTCTCCCCACACCTAAACTCTATTCACCCGCATTCCTCGCTTTCTTTCTAATCTCCGAAAGCTTATCTTCACATCTCGATCAAATTAGGCAAATATTCCGGATCCTCCCCTATCCTGTACTTTTCTGTAAACCAAGGAATTTAGAAAGATAAAGTGAAGAGACGTGCCTTGGTCTTTGGGGTATTAGGATACATTCCTTCCCCATATTATCTAACCCAGATGCGTTCCAACTTTTCTCCCTGCATCCCACAGATCATCTTTCTTCCACTTTCTCTCTTCCAAGTTTCTTTCCAAGTGTTGAATCTAATAATGTTGATTAGGAATGAATTTGAATGACACGTCTGTCCGACACAGAACGCCAAAGTTTCACTTTCTATGGTGGAAATTCCAAGGCCAATGCAGAATCCATTCTAGACAAGAGACAATTGAATCAATCGTTGAACTTATACTTTGCTACTTGCTCTGTCCTTAACAATCAGCTTAACATCCTACCTTGAACTTTTGTTTTTCAGATGCGTTGGATGGGTACTGCAGTGCCACGTGGGATTCTGTCTACTGCTGGCCATTCACTCCACCAGGGGTCACGCTGTCTCTCTCGTGTGCAGAGGTCATGAATGACTCACCTGACATTGAACCCTCACAACTTGCACTCATTACAGGCAAGCGGGTCCCTTTGTATTTTAATAAATAAGAAACACTAAGTAGCCACATTTGCTTTCTCCATATTCAACCCTCACCACCATTCTTTCACCAGAACCTTTCACCTCTTCCATTCACAACTACCAAAACCCTTTAATTTGGAAGAATGAACAGTCACGGGAACTCTCATTACCATTGGTTCGTTAGCACAAGCCATTCTCGAGGTTAATTCATTTAATCAAGATCAAACCACTTTCAATTTTCTATTATTCAATTTGGGTTTTACAATTTGTAACGCAATTAGAACCCGTTTTATTAAACTCATTTTACTTTCAACCTGAAATTACACCAATTATTGTTTTTGTTATTAAATGGGATGCAATGTAGAATTAGTCTTTTGTAATGAATATTAAAGTGAATCCTCACTTTAATTTGTCATTTTGCATTCCCAATTTGACAAAAACATTTTGAATTATGTGTCACGCGTAAAGACATGTTCCTTCATTATAAGTCTCCATTCATCCTTCTTAATGTCGATTAGTTCATTACAGGAGAGACAATGCCACGATGACGTTCTTAATAAGAGGCATACCACACACCGTCTGGAAGTAAAGTGAGCATGGGGGAAGGAATGGCTGGCCTTTTGGATTTGTCACACCGGGATTAATTCCTTCTGAGAGTGGTAGGACAATGGAGGGTTTTGAAAGAAGAACAAATAGGAGCAGTGAGCCCTTTCTCCCTTCATGATCTCTATGGTTACATATCGCCTTTTGTTTTGTGCACGAACGTGTCCAAGGCTCTTGTAAGTAGCCTGATTCCCTGAATGTTCTGAATTTAGTAGTAGGAGAAAGGGGCTTATTTTATAAAATATTTTAGCGGGATCCCTTCCATTTTAATTCATTGGATACACACAAGTTTAATTTCCTCTTTACTCATTCAACCTTGTAGTTTTGACTGCTTTTTAATTCGACGTTGTCGCCTTTTGCAAGTTGCCTGGGAGGCTTTCTTTCAGTCCATCCCTCCTTGACTCCCCACAAGCTTTTGAGGAAGTGAGGAGGAGCGGAAACCGGCGTAATTAAAATGAGTGCGCCCTTCTCATTGTCTGCGTTTTTCAATCTCTTGCAGGGAATGCGGTTCGGATTTGTGCCGAGAATGGAACCTGGCTTTGGGGAAATTGGACCAACTATAACGAATGTCTCGACAGTCTGGAAGACTCGCCTGCTGCTGTAAGTCAACTCCCCGACTCACCTGCACGGTCTAAGTGCTTTAAATGTCATGGTGACGTTTGAGTGATTTGGTGGTGTCTTCCTCACACTGGTGGCTCCCTGCCTGACATGTTGTGGCCATTGTTTCTCCCCATACGGAAACCTTTGTTTTCTAATCCTCGCCTAATCGCACCTTCCATCGTTTTGTCTCTCCGCCATCAGCGCATCAGTACCCACAGCTACTTCCAGAGTAAATGGGTCTTCATTAGTCGTCATTAGGCACCTGCCACTCCCCCCTTGTCGTCTGGGAAATCCAGAGACTGACTGGAGTAATGCAAATTGGAAATCTAGGAGTTGTTGGGGCTACAGAGAAATGAGGTGAATTAATTAGAATCGGAGATGGAGGACACACGGACGGAAACTCACAACTCCAATCTCGTCGCTTCCATTTCTAGTTGGAAAAAAACAGAAACCACAAGGGAAGGAATTAGTTTTCAAAGTATAATGTGAGGTGATGAGAAGATTTTCAAATATTTGGACTACAATTTGTCACTCCTTAGTCCTTAAATAAGCTCCATCGCTTTCTCTTTTTCCACTTTTCCTCAAAAAGCGTGTACTGCATTTAAAATTGGAGACTGGGCTTTCTCAATTTGACTTTCTGTGTTATCGTTGCTATTCGTTCTTGCGGTTTAGTGGTTATGTGAAGTAGGAGTCAACAGGCAAAGGCATGAGAAACAGTCCATCAAGGGAGATGCTTTGCTTACCATATTACAACCACACCATCATCCCTTCATGAAATATTCCCTCATGTCAGGAAGCCAAGAAATACTTTCACCTCAAACTACCGGGATTTGGTAAATTTCGGCACGTTCTCACATTATGAATCAATCTCAAACTTTCATGAAAATTGGTTTCCTTTAAACAACAAGACTTTGTGAGTCCCCTCTTGTTCAGGACACAAACTTTCCCTTAGCCGTTGCCTTCTATTGACGAAGTGAGTGGAAACCCTTTTATGATTTACAATTTCGTGCCTTACGACATAAGTGGAGTGATGATAGTTTAGTAAAATCGGGACAGAGACAAGTGGGAGGGCAAGCGAGGTGTCAAGTGAAGATGTATGGGAACGACACCCTGCTCAGACACTGGAAATCAAGGCACTCGTCATTATGAAAAACGACACTCGTCCATAACGCACAATGCTTAGCAGGAGCGTTCTGAGAAATGGCGTCAAAGGTAGAGGGCGATGAGGCCTGAAGGAAAAATTCTCCAATCATTGGAATGGCTACAATCTTCAATGGTCAAGAGACTTTCCTTGCTTATTTTCACCAAATGTAAATCTTCAAAGGTACTCTCAGCTTTAATTAGGACAAAGTAAGGAACATAGTAGTTACTGAAACTAATGTCACACATGTTCCAGTTTACAGACGCAGCTTTTAACTTAATTGTTTTATTTTCAAAGAAGCAACCAAGGACACATTAAACAATCCAATCATCACATTGAATCCACACAACATAGACTATGGAAAGATTCCAATTGCATTAAGTCTCCAATACTTTTCCAAAAGTCCAAAATACGGAATGAGCAAATACAACACACTTACAACTTATACAACTTGTCCACCGTGTGGGGACTAAAGGTGCTTTTACAAAGTTTTGCTTTAGAACCTTACTCCTGTTGAACCTTGAACCTCCTCCTGCCCTCAGGTCAAAAATTTCTTAGTTTTACTACAGAAGAAGACTTTGTTACTGCCAAGACAGAAAGAAAGGTCGGTCAATTGCTTTGTCACAAATTTGCTCAAGGGCAGAATAGAATGAGTTCTTTCTTTTAAACCCTTTGCCATGAGAACTTGTGCTTCTGGAATTGACAGTGACAGGAGTGATGAATTCCTTCGCCTTTGAGATCTACCCAGAAAATGTCTGTCCGTCACTATAAAACGTCAACCGAAATCTAAAATGTAGAATGAAGGAAGAATGTTCTTGATCCTTGGTTATTAGCTAAAATTCCAACACCACAGCCACTTTGTTGGAACAAACTTCGTTTGCATAAGGCTTCTCCCTTGATTTTTCAATTTAATTCATAAAGTGCCATACCGCCTATGAGCGCATAAATGAGTTCCTTTTGATCTTTCTTATTATTATGATATCCTTCCTCTCTAAATTTAAATCAGGAAGCAGCTTGAAATGAAACTTTTTTGATGGGATCTACCGCTGCTACACTTTCTCTAGAACCCTGAAGAAAGTTTGGAAGGTCAGTGCAACATTAAGAGCTTCAAATTCTTCCTTTCTTTTAACTGCAGAAATGCAAAGTAGGAGTGAAGTGGATCCATAAATTAAATCCAATCCAACTTCTTCTAATTCTTCTTTTAGAAAATAAAAAACAAATCGTAAGGTCCATGATTGAAGCGAAACAACGATAAAGTGGAAACGGAGAAAAACTTTTTACTTTGGCTGCACTACGTGTGGTTGGTTCCATTCATCCATGTTGCTTTCATCCCTTAACTTTAGTTGTAAGTTGTCTAACTTCTGCAAAGTATCCCGGCATGCCAGAGGTAATCCGCTAATAAGGATAATTTCATAAGGAGATGTTCAACGAAGACAAGTAACGTAAGTTCCAAACGAACTTACGTTGTAATAGTTTATTCCTATTCGTTGTATCTCCCTTGTATAAATTCCTATACAAAACTTTCAGCCTCTTGTTCACATACTTTAGAATCATCATCTGCAAAAGATTCCTCGAATCCTCATTGTTTTTTGGAATTATTGAAATTGTGTCTTGTGGTTTAGTCGATATTTTCTTGAAAATAAGAAATTTCAGTCCATGTTATTTAATAATTTATGGAATAGTTCTTTTGTCCCATGCACCCCTGACATCAGCTCAAGTCGTAATTCCCCAAAGGAAAAGGATAAGAATGTTGGTGGTGAAATGCAGTAGGAAATATGTTGGTTGTCGTCCAAGTTCCTTTGTTGAGTCTGTGCATAATGCATTAGTTTGTGCAAGTTTGGTTTAAGTGATCACATGATATTCCTCACTCGATTTGTGTAACTCCATTTTTCTGGAATTCGTCATTGATTATTTATTGTAGCGTGCTGTGGCATGTCTGGAAGTGATGGTTGAGTCAAAAAGGCTTCCCACGACCTCTGATCCGTGAAAGTACCGAGAAATGAATCCTCCTCCAAGTCCAAATTCCCTCTACTTTCTCCTGTTTCTTTTATCTTCCTTTTACTTATCAAATTCTTTCATTGTCCTTTCCTCTGGTTTTCAGACAAGTCCGAGTAATGCTGGAGTGGTCGACGCTGTTCGCTGGATTCTTTTCATCGGTTCCATCCTCTCCTTTCTCTGTCTCGTCGTTTCCCTCTTCATCTTCCACTACTTCAAGTAAGTAATCACTCGAATACAACTCCAAAGCACAACTAACAAATTCATTCAAAGCAATACACTGTCCATTTAATAGAGTAAATAGGAAAACATGGACAGTTCTGCTCATATGTCAAAACATCCTTCAAGAAAACAGTTTTAATAGAATGTAGGTCAAAACTCTTTCCCTTAATTCCCATCCTAATGCAGTTATAAAGGCCATATGAAGAATGACAACGAATAGAATGAAGCTAATCAAAGGAAAATAGCCCGTGCGTAGAAATTGTCAACACGCGGACGTGACACGAACTTTCATCTTTTCCTTCAATGAATTGAATTAAGTTAGCACTAGACGAACAAAGTTGTACCCAAACAATAATGTATTCTCTAGTGGATACTTCTTTCACTCCTTTAATCTTTTCCCCATCAACGATAAACTCCTATGCGAAGCCCAGAAGTATTGATTATGATCGAGGAAATTTGAAAAATGCACTGGCACTCGTTCAAGTGTGGAGATTGCGTTAAATTAAATCAATTCTCCTCCTGAACTGCCAGTGACATGTTAATGATTCAGAAATTGTGCTGCTCCGAAGATTGGTTCATCATCATCTTCTTGTTCGTTCTCCTCCGTAGCGTTATTAATTCTTTCTCTCCCGTTTACTCAATCATTTTCGTTTCTGCTGATTTGACAACCTTTCTCTCCTTTCTTTCTCACGGGAGGAAAGTTGTGCAAAGCATAAGGAAGACGGTGCTTTCAATGTCCTGTGGGACGGGGTGAAAGGTCTTAACTAGAACCCTGTCTCCCCCTTCAAAGGAAGTGTTCACACTCAACCACGGACCAATGTGATGGCTAGCAAATAAAGATTTTGAAAACCTTTCTAAAATCCTAAATCACTACTTGAAGCATTCACAAGATTTCACCAAATCTCCTCTTCCAGAGTGTTGGATACTTCCAACACCTTTATGTCCAACTTGAAAGTCAGATTCGTGAGATTATTCGATTTTAGGAGAATGGGGAGATTTTAATTCTGGAGGAAGTGAACCGATTCATGAGTCGACTGTGTGTGGCTGCCAAACCAAAGAGACACCGCGAAAGTTCTTCCCATGCAATATCACTCACAGGCTGAGGAATTCTGGAAAGGACTTTCTGTTTTGCTCCATTTTCTTTTCCCTTCAGCACTTTCTCCGCCACCACTTTCTCCTTTACAATTTTCAACTTCATTCCTCTTCTACGGCGTCATGCAAGTGTGAAAGCGGTTCCTATTTCACGCTCATGTGTGGACGGAGGACGTGAGAATGCAATCTTATCCTAGTAAGGCTAGCCCTACTTGTGGCGGGTCTTCGTCCCTTTCACGGTAGGGAAGTACTGTGTGCTCAACGAAGGTTTCTACAGAGGGGCATAGCAGATTCAAAAAAGTGTTACAAGATCTTGTAACATTTTC
>VNWY01000086.1:0-92628 GCA_009869845.1 Pseudachorutes palmiensis | reverse complement strand
GAATTAACTGATTTTGTAGGAAGGGTCATTTGTCGTTCCTACTAGAGCAGTATATTATGCTCAAGTGGTACACTGCCCTGGCGTACTGGCATGGAACAAGTTTCATCCAATCAACATTCCTAATAAAACTTCCATCGTATTTCCTGAAAGTGTAGAAGGATGCCACGGAGTTCCCAGCGTCCATGATGTCCAATTAAGCGAAATTAAAGAGGAAGAATTCAAAAAACTTTCTGAGCCAGTAGCAATATTCGAGTAAGATGAGTTAATTTAACTATACCTTTGATGTCCGGCGAAACTTGTCGTTTTAAATCATCTTGTAGATTCGACCTGGCAGACCATTGTAAAAGAATTCCAAATGACGATACTTCGGTAGTGACATTTTCTTCAAGAGCCAGTGCTCCATGTACTGCCATTTTCACCTGGTGGGATCTTCAAATGTCTTCTCTAGCTGACCCCGATGTTTCTTCAAATATAATTACGATGAAGCCATCTTGGGCTGGAACTGACTCAGTCTGGAGGGATCACTGGATGCAGGCCATCTACTACAATCCAAGTTCTATTCCCTTAACGAAAGACGCTTCTTATTCCTTGTATTCATTCCATGACGAGTACTCATTTTGGTTTGACGTACAGAAAGACCCATTGCTAATCTCAACTGCTTCCCCGCAGCGTCCAATTTGTGAGTGCGGAGTACACGTGGCCTTGAGTCGTTCACGATTGGGATTGTTCAACGATGAAGAAAACCAAGAAAAATATCTGAAGCTTTTTACTCCGCTGGTGACATCGGAGACTGTGTGCATTGTCCTTAGTGAAGGTTCTGCACTGTCGTTCCTGCTTGCAGGACTCGGAGCAAAGAAAGTTTTCGTTCGTGAGTCAAACGGATTTTCGAAACGGGCAATGCAACAACTCGTGGATCATGTTGGCTTGAAGGATCAGATTGTGATAATAGAGAGCTTCCTTGATGACGCGATGCAGGGATTTCAGGTAAAGGAATTCCATATGCAATGATTTTAGCTGAACTGTCCAATTTTATTTTAATCCGCAGATTGACATTGTAGCTGGTGATCCATTTTTCCACGATGCTGTGCTACCTTGGCATAATCTGTGCTATTGGTACTCGTTACAAACGCTGAAACCACGGCTTTCCTCCAAAGTTAATCTGTTTCCAGCTAAAGCTATTCTACGAGGCGTCATAGTAGAGTATCGGGACTTGTGGAAAATAAGATCAACCGTCGGGAAAGTCTGCAACGGGGACTTTGACATTGTCCATTTCGACGAGTTGATTCATGTAAGTCTTGATAATCATATTTGTATTAATAATATACATATTTATACACATATTTGTATAATTGTTCATTATGTTTACTTTGTCCCCCAGCAGAATTCTGCTGACATTTCGGACTCTGTGATTGACTCCCAGCCTTTGTGGGAATACCCTTCGATAACTTGTAGCGATGCCTTCACTCTCCTCACATTTGACTTTGCCAAATCAATCGACAGTGTGCAGGAAAGTGGCAGTATTCCAACTACTGGAAATCCAAATGGCGTCAGTCTCTGGATGGAATGGCTCCATCCTACCCAAACCGGTGATGCAGTAACAATCTCCACTGGACCTGAAGTAGACTCTCCATCCATCGTTCCCGGTGTATCATTGAACTGGAACCGAAACTGGAAGCAAGGTGTATACTTCTTCAACAACGCTTCAGAATCTGCTAGGAACGTGAGTTTCGACACATCGTTTTCACCGGCTGATGGTAACATCAAATTCACATTCGTAAAGTCATAGCTTTCACAGTTCACACACCCAACGTCAGAGTTGGAGGTTCTACTTGTATGTTTAAAGGTTTACAGCTTTTGCTTTACTCAGCTCAAATAATGAATTTCATCGGGAATTACCAATTTAGCCTCTGATATTTGAATGTCTAACATTTTGGAAATATTTTTCAATTAAACTTATGATGGGAGAAGGGGAATGTTTTCTTTTTTGCCTGTTTACTTCTTCTTAGATCGGCCACTGTTTGATTTTGTTGAGGATTGACGTGAACTTGCCTTTTTAGAAGTACCAGGTTGAGAATCTTCACGACTTGAAGATTTAGTTTTCGCAACGCGTACTTTGATCATGGCGTCCTTTGTCAAATCTTCCTCTTCCTCCACTTCATCATCCTCTGCATTCTCATCGTCCTCTTCTAACTCTTGCAATTCATCTTCACCCTCGACCTTTCGTCCTCGTCCCTTGGTGATCTTAATGGCAGAGTAGGGAAGAATTTCCTTGTTCACTTGTCGCGTGAAAGCACTCTTCGTCTTGGAATCGATATTCTCCATTGGATTGTTTCGTCCTGGCCAGAGTGACACTTCGATCAGGTTGTCCAAATCTTCTCGTAGGAGACAATATTCCTGTTTAAAAATTGTTTTACGTTATTAACCTGGTCTAATATATAATCGTACGTAAATAAACGTAATAAATATTACTCTTCAATATTGCCTTACCTGCATTTTATTTGCAGCTGCTTCAGTTTCATTCTTGACCAATGGATTCACAATGGAGCGACGCAAGTAATGTACATAGTCCATATTCAACGCTTCCAAACTTCCAGATACTTGCAGATGGAGATGGTTGTGAAGCTGCTGGAGGATACGAGAGATCTTTCGTTGGTGAGAATTTTTTCCGAGCCACTGTGGAAAATCAATTCCAGAAACAATGTCTCCTTCCATGTATTCTCCTGGCAAAATGCTGGAAAAGATTGCTTGTGTTGGGAGCAGTGACCAATTGTTGGAACGACGGAGCAAGTTCTCAACCAAGTCTCCCGTAGCCAGGGACTCCGCAGTTGATTTCAGCAAATCCATATGTTCATAACGGTTGCCTCTGTTGAAAAACAAAAACAAATTAGAATATATTTGATAATTTATATTGTCGAGCCTCGAGCGTACTTGGCACTGAGTGGAACCCAACGCAGATAGTTTTCTTGAACAAAGAGTGGGCCAATACTGTAGTCTTGAAAGAACAGGTTAGACTTGTCCTGAAATGACATTCCGCGGTGTTCAGATGCGGAGAAAACTTTCCGACACACGTCCCATGGCCCAAATCTCAAATCCTTCTTTGGATTGTAGAGAGAGCCGCCGGAAGTTGAGGACTGCTTGATCAGCTGAAGCTGGTGGAGGATTTGACGAATGTCATGATCCGTGCTGTTTACTAGTTGTTGGACGGATTCAATTGGCAACTTCATCTTCTCCTTGAAACAAATGGACTGAATCATTGCCTTGAGCTGCTCATTTGTTGGTTTGTTGAACCTGCAATAAGGGGAAAAAAACCAGATCATTTTTACTTTTTCTAAATCTTATGGAATTGTAAGACTGAAGGAGCAATACCTCAAATCAAAGCAATAATTCGCCAAGGAACGAATTTTAGAATGATTTCGATCGTTACAGACACAGATGATAGGAACTCTTGACGACTTGATGAGGTTAATAAGCTCCTGGACCCCGCCTCGATCCTCGTTCCCAGACATACCGTCAACTTCGTCCATGATAAGAATATGACGTCCTAAAACATAATTTATATTTACCAACTCGGCACGTCTCAAAGTTTCTGGGAATCATTACTTGACTTGTCCTTGAATCCTTTGAGAGCCTCAGAAGTCAATGAGTCGGAAAGGTTTTCATGAAGTCCTTTTTTGTTTCGCGTATCTGAAGCGTTCATTTCGAAGTAGTCGTAGCCAATTTCTTTACAGCAGAGATGAGCTGTGGTGGTTTTCCCAATTCCAGGTGGACCACTCAGCAGCGCTGCTTTGAATGTTTTTCCTTCTGGATCACGTAGTCCAAGCCAGGCGGCCTTAACCTTTTCATCTGATTTGCCGTGGTAATCGAACCAGGTTTTGAGCCACTTCATTAACTTATGTGCATTTGACTTATCTCCAGCTTGACCGACAACATTTTTCAGCAATGGAGGCTTGTACTTGTCGACCCACATCAACTCTGGCGTAGTATCTCCAGGCTTAGCAGCGGGCAGTGACGTCGCAGCTTTATCTGATGCCTTGGCCGCAACCTTCTTTGACGAGGATGGGACAATCTCAATCTTTGCAGCTTTAGGCGGAGGCAGGATGTCATCATCTTCGGACACAGCACGCTTAGATTTTGACCTCTTTGAAGTAGACGGCCCAGGTTTTGGTTCTTCCACTTTCACCTCCATCACGTTATCTTCATCGTCGCTATCAACGCCAACGAATTGAGCCTCTTGTGGTTTTGGTTGGTTGGGATTCGAATTCCGAATGAATTCTAGGAACTGATCTTCCGTCCACCTGGGAATTTTTAGCTCATGTGCCTGAAAATGATAATTTGAATGAAGTCGAGGTTTTAAAATAAGTTGAAGTTGTACAATTAAATTAATGGACTGGCAATTACCTTCTTCAGCTTTGAATCTCCGGGTTCGTCTCCTACAAGGAGGTACGACGTCTTGCGACTGACGCTCGTCGTCACCCTCCCACCATATTTTCCGACGATACTGACAATATCATCCCGTTCAAATGAGTCCAACACTCCCGTAGTTACGAAAGTGAGTCCACTGAGGCAGTTAGGTGCCCCAACAGGCACTTCTTTAGAACCAAGATGCTTTGGACCACCCCTAGAGATGTATTTGAAATAATTTGAAGCCTGAATCCGTTTCTTTTCCTCTGGAGTTGTTGCTGGCTTCTCATCTGCAGTACTTTTTGCATTAGAACCTTTGGAAGACGACGTATCTCCAGGAGGCTTAGTAGCGGGTGACTTCGCAGCTTTATCCGATGCCTTTTTTGCAACCTTTTTTGGCGTGGATGGGACAATCTCTATCTTTGCAGCTTTAGGTGGAGGCAGGATGTCATCATCTTCGGCGATAGCACGCTTAGATTTTGACCTCTTTGAAGCAGACGGCCCAGGCTTTGGTTCTTCCACTTTCACCTCCATCACGTCATCTTCATCGTCGCTATCAACGCCAACGAATTGAGCCTCTTGTGGTTTTGATTGGTTGGGATTCGATTTGCGAATGAATTCAAGGCATTGGTCCTCCGTCCACCTGGGAATATTTAGCTCATGTGCCTGAAAATAATACAATGCAGTTTTAAAATAAGTTGAGGTGGTCAAAATAAATTAATGGACTACAATTAATTACCTTCTTGAGCTTTGAATCTCCGGGTTCGTCTCCTACAAGGAGGTACGACGTCTTGCGGCTGACGCTCGTCGTCACCCTCCCACCATATTTTCCGATAATACTGACAATATCATCCCGTTCAAATGATTCCAACACACCCGTAGTTACAAAAGTGAGTCCATTGAGGCAGTTAGGTGCCCCAACAGGCACTTCTTTAGAACCAAGGTGCTTTGGACCACCCCTCGAGACGTATTTGGAGTAATTTGAAGCCTGGGTCCGTTTCTTTTCTTCTGGAGTTGTTGCTGGCTTCTCATCTGCAGTACTTTTTGCTTTGGAACCTTTGGAAGACGACGTATCTCCAGGAGGCTTAGGCTTAGCAGAGGGCAGTGACTTTGCAGACTTATCCGGTGCCTTGTTTGCAACCTTTTTTGCCGTGGATGTGGATGGGACAATCTTAGTCTTTGCAGCTTTGGATGGAGGCATTAAGTCTTCCTCGTCGTCGTCTTCAACTACTACAACCTTTGGTTTTGAGCTTTTCTCTTTTGCATTGGAAACGTTGAAAAATGACGCGATATCAGTTTGCTGGAAGACAAAGAAAAATGAACTTAGAAGAAATACTACATTTGTAACAAACCTTACATTCAACGACTTCTTCATGTTGTCTTGTACTCAGGAAGTGATGTGAAATTACTACTTCAATGTAAATTGACAGTTTTTAAATTACTTAAATTCGTTTTTCTCCTAAAAACGGACAAATTTTGGCAACTCTGAGATGCAGCAAATTCTTTGCGGCAACCCTAATCCTCAGATCCGACATTTAAAACGGATAACTCAACTCGCATAGTGAGGAGGTCTCAAATTCAATCTAGTTAGTTTATGGAAACGAAGTTTCACCCCTTTTACACACTTGGGGGTTTTGAGGAACATCTCATACCGTCACATGAATTTAAGTTGCAATTAGTGCTGCCATGTTTTAATTTTTTAAATAAATTACTGTTTTAGTTTCCTCAACTGATGGGCCGCTTAAGTTGAGGTATTTTTTGTGAGAAATCGCCCTTAAGCCAATGACAGCATTAGTGGGCGCGTTAAGGTGTCGGTAAGGAGTTTTGAGATTAGAGTGCAGTGTCAGTGTGACCTCCAATAGTCACCTTTACATATGCCATGTGAAACAATATATTCACGACCTGGCTCTGTGATGCCCGTAATAATTGAATATTTTGAGATGAGTGAACTGTGAGGGACATTATTCCTCCCCAAACTGGTTAGAGAAAAAACACCCCTTCTGGATTCAGAATTAAACGCTGGGCCGATTAAAGATGGGGTTTGCATAAAGGAGTCAAGAGTTTCGGTTTAAAATAATATTCCCAGCAACTCAAACTAAAGATAGTCCAAGGACTTGGGTGTCAATGTTCTTAAAGATCAATTCGAATCTTTTTTTTTAGTTATAACGCACAGAAAGCGGCTATTGTAAGTCTACCAGGAGTCGAAATATGGCTCCGACTCGATCTAACTGATGCATCTTTTACATTTGAATTGATTATTCACTGTGAGTAAGCTTTACTCCAAATGTGCAGGTCACTCGCTGCGATTTTTAAAAATTTCCAAAGTGTGTAAAGTGGGTGCAACATGTTTTTCGTAAACTAGAAGTTGAGTTTCCTCACTCCGAGTTATCCGTATTCTAAACGTCGGATCCGAGGATTAAAGTTTCCCAATTCTTTGTCTTTTTAGTCACAAAAAAGTTTCGAGTACATGTCCAAATTCGCGCGTTTATGACACAAGACGTGAATTTGAGACGATTCCTTGAAAATCTTATGACAATAGAGGTTTCAAAGTTGCTCCGTTGACTGGAATTTGTAAGTTATACTTTTAATATTTTTATACCATTTACTCAAAATTAATGTGAAATAAATAATTAAAAGCCGATTTATTCTGATTTATTCTTTTGGCCAGGATTCGTAAAAAGAATTTTTCCAGAAAGACCAGTATGGATAAAATGCGTAGGATGAGGCTCCCGCTGACCTTTGGAATTACTGGTCCAAGGTTTTCATGAAGGGAGAAAGCTTTGTACTTTCGACTTTTGACTCTTTCTGATTTGGCTTGGGTCAGGCGGTCACAAAATGTTCGGTTCTATCATTCCATTGCAGTCACCCCATGTCCAGATGCATAGTCTATCAGCAACGCTTCTATTTTAAAGTAAATCGCATCACTTATAATCGCTAATAGCGGTTAGTACATTGTACGTAAATGTACAAGTCCAAACATTGGACCATTTCCCTACCCCAAACATGTTCGACGGAGGAGTAATTTTCCTACTTACTTTGGAACGTGACCAAGGTGAAGAGGGTTACTGCTAAATGTTGAAATCTTTGGGAGGAATGTCCAAAGTATATAAGAGAGTGTTTACTAATAAACAAAGCTTATTTCAAATGTAACAATCACTTGTCATTGACGAAAGTGAATCAAGGCAATTCCTCGGAACCCCAAGCTTAGCTTCGCTTCATTTATTTGGAGAAAGTTCTCTGTCATTGAAATTCCCCAGCAGCAGACTTTGTCGGAGATCACATCGCAACATCGCAAGTTTACAAGCTTTAACCAATGGTAAATCTCTTAAATTGTCGACAAAATTTTCCTCAAGTCTAGATTATCTGGTTTCACAAAACTTTTCCATAGTTTTACCGTGTTAATATGAAAGACAGGTTTGACATATAAAGTAATCATCAACAAGCCAATTCATTCAATGTCACATCGAGCAGAAGCTTGGCTTGGGTCCAAAGTCCACGATCATCTTCTTTAGATCTAAAATTCAGAACAGTTTTAAAGTAAAGTATATTTTTTGGACTCGGGGATGCAGTGTAGTAGCGAGAAGTATCGTAAAGTGATTATTAGCATAAAGTTATTGCAAAATCATTGAGAAAACAATAAGCGTAGTAAGTATTGGCGTCGTGGCGTCCTTATGAGCAAGAGGCAATTAGCTCCAAAGCCAAACCATCCCGAAATAGGACAACATAGTTGAGTAATAATTGCTGGACTCTGGACCTCCTTTTTGCTCCAGTAATTAGAAAGATCAGTTAATTAAGAAAGAGGGCATGGCGTCGTCAGTATTTAGAACTTCAATAACCTCTTATAAGGTTGATGCAATCACGAGACTCTATTGGGCAGTCTTCCAAAGCTCGTCCTCGTTTCCTATTGGCTGGAATTGTGGGTCTGGTCTCCTGACTTTTATAAGACGTCATTGACTTGGCAACCTCTGGATCATAAGATGCGTTTTGCAAAGAATAAATTCCAGTATTGGCCAACCCCTTGTCCTTTCGCTGGATTGATTGACATTGGGATCTCTGGAGAGTGGGGCCATTGACAACTGACCAGGAGACGTGGCTTCCCCCGTCTTCTTGCCTATAAATATTCGAGCGGACTTCCCAATAGGTCTCTTTCACCGTCAAGTGGTGGTAGTGGAAACATATCCACAGTAGGACTCTTAGTCTCGTCCTTTACAAAAGCATACATCAATTAGTAATCGAAATTTTATCCATTTTCCAGTAAACTTCACTTCAGTCTCAACCGATCTGTACAACAATGGCTCTCGTCAGGCACGCTGCGTAAGTCCCTTTTACTCTATTCAATCCTCAACCTCAAATCCAACAAAGTTATGCAGTGTAAATTAATTCCAATATTATTTACATTTACTAGGTTTATAATACAAAATTATCCACTTTTGTTTCTTGTTAATTTAACAATTTTACAATGTAAATGTCAATATGTCAGAGTCAGCTGGTTGGCTGTCTGGCTCTGGCCATTCACCCAATGGCAAGCTGACAAAAGTTCTTCCTCCCAGCAACTGTGAAAGGCGACATTTCATCAGCAATTTCAAGCTTGCAATTCAAGCATGCAATTGTAAACTTGTAGTATTTTGTATGTCTGCCAATAGATAACTTCCTTGAATGACTTAACTGTCTCCTTGTGTATGAACAAAGGCAAACCTGAACAAAAGGCAATGCCAAAATTCCTTTATGCGTCATGCTCAAATGTGGATGAAACCGGATAACGATCATTATAACATAATTTCGAATGAATGGTAATTTGCTGTGGTTTTAAAACTTTAACGCGTGTCGCGAAAAATAATGCTTCTGGCCCTCACGTCACTGCTTTAATTTAACTTTGGTTAGCAAAATCTCCGTGTGGTTTGTATAATGGTTTCAGTTTTAAATATTCCGTTTATTACACGATACATTCGAAGCTAAATATTTTCATGAGGGTATGTTGGTGAATGTCATTGTCTTCGACCCTGATTTCTAAGAATGTAGGCTATCAAGTCCTTTTGTTTATAATAATTCCGGGTAATAAAATAATCAGGTAGAAGTTAGAAGCGTCATGAGCGGCATAAGCAAACAGAATTCGCTCTGACGCTTTTCGGTGTGATAAAGGTGCTGTAATCAGTAACCAGCTTTTCCACGAGGAGTTCAAAATGGATGGGTTGGATTTGCTAGAATAAAGCGGTTATGCTAATGTGTGTCCATCCTACGCTTTCCGTGTCGCTGATTGGTCGAGAGAGGAGGCTGGTTTGTTTTATTGCGATAAAAACGCTGCCTGGCAAAAATGCGAATTAATTACTCTTGGGTTTTGCGATGAGATAAGACTCCAGAGTGTCCAGTCTGCTGAAGAGATTTATGACCTTGTCGCCCTCGCATAACCAGTTGCGCTGGTTGAACTTAAGGAGTTTGGCCTTATACGATATCATTCAGCTTTGAGAATCCCCAATGATAATTACGTCCTGAGCATTTTTATCTGGAGTTAACACTCCAATAAGAGTGCTTTGTCTGAATTGGTATTACGGGAGAGCCCCGAATGACCTCACTTCAAGTGTCTTAATGTATTCATGTATATTTTTAAAATTGCAGATGTAATGGAGGCTATGTCCTGTCCAAATGCTTGTCTCCACATATATTTTCCACAATTGGGCTGCAAAGGCACCTCTCTGTTGTTCCGGCCACTAAGGCTAACACCTTAGAACTCCCAAAGAAGGTAAGTAGAACACATTAATAATTCAAAGGACCTGCGAACTTGGCTTGATTTTAATGGAATTCTATGCTGCAGCATGAATGCGCCTATTCATGTATAATTTTTGTTTGAAGGTTATCGGATTTGTAGAGGAATGTGCTGGACTTTGTAACCCGAAGGATATACATGTCTGTGATGGAAGCGACCGTGAGCATCATAAATTCATGGAGATTATGGAAGCTCAAGGCATGGCTCATCCACTCCCAAAATATGAGAACTGGTAAACCGCCGTAATCCAGTGCAATTTGACATCAATTTTAACTTCAGATTGTCTCTTAGCTGGTTGGTTAACACGGACCCTGCTGATGTCGCCCGCGTTGAATCACGTACTTATATCAGCACCAAGAACCAAAACGATGTCGTACCGAGAGGAAACAATCCACATAAAGGTGCTCTTCCAAACTGGATGTCACCAAAACAATTGGATGAAGAGCTAACTGATCGGTTTCCCCGGACCATGGAGGGTAGGGAAAACTCATTCTAACTGTGTCATCTTCATAAACCTCTCATGCTCAGAGTTTTAATTTGCTTTATATATTTTACAGGTCGTACAATGTACGTGATCCCGTTTTCAATGGGGCCGGTGGGATCCAGATTGTCAAAGATTGGCATTCAGCTGACAGATTCCCCTTATGTTGCTGCTAGTATGAAGATTATGACACGAATGGGTTCAGATGTTCTCCACGCATTAGGAGACGATGATTTTGTTAGGTTAGTATTTGCGTCACGAGTTTTGTAACCTTTGAAGTGGCTAAACTTATCGATAAAATTTTTGTCATATAGGTGCTTACACTCTGTTGGCCAGCCGCTTCCAATGGCTCAACCTCCTGTGAACAACTGGCCATGCAATCCTTCTGAAACCATCATCACACATCGCCCGGAAACAAATGAAATCATTTCTTATGGTTCCGGATATGGTGGCAACTCCCTCCTCGGAAAGAAATGTCTTGCCCTTCGTCTCGGGTCGTTCATGGCACGAAAAGAAGGCTGGCTCGCTGAGCACATGCTTATCCTTGGCATCACAAACCCACAAGGTGTCAAACGCTACATTGCAGCTGCCTTCCCAAGTGCCTGTGGAAAAACTAACTTGGCCATGATGACCCCACAACTTCCTGGATATAAAGTAAGAACGGTTTTTCTTTTCGCACACTGCGAAAGAGGAACCTGACTTTAATTTTCTCCATTTCAATTAAGGTCGAATGTGTCGGAGATGACATTGCTTGGATGCGATTCGATGAGAAAGGGCAGCTCCGAGCAATTAATCCAGAGAATGGATTCTTCGGTGTAGCGCCAGGAACTGGTACCAAGACCAATCCAGTGGCAATGCAGACCATTTTCAAAAACTCTGTCTTCACAAATGTCGCCTACACCAGTGACGGAGGAGTCTACTGGGAAGGAATGGACAAACCAAACGCTAATGTAAAAATTACGTCATGGAGGGGAAAGCAATGGACTCCCGAAAGCGAAGACAAGGCTGCACATCCCAACAGTCGATTCTGCTCTCCTGCAGCACAGTGCCCAATCTTGGTAAGTTGGGAATTGTTCAAGTCCGCCTCAGTTATTTAATTTTTGTGATTTGCCTTTCAGGACCCAGCTTGGGAAGATCCCAAGGGAGTTCCAATTGATGCAATTCTTTTTGGTGGCCGGCGACCAGAGGGCGTTCCACTTGTTTACGAAGCCTTTGATTGGAATCACGCTGTTTTCATGGGTGCTTCAATGAGGTCAGAAGCAACTGCCGCAGCTGAATTCAAGGTACCCAGAAGACTTCATTCATACACAGGACACAAACTAACTTTATGCTCTTTCGAAATCAGGGTAAAATGGTGATGCACGATCCATTTGCAATGCGTCCATTTGTTGGATACAATATCGGCCAATACTTCAACCACTGGTTGTCATTCGCCAGAAATCAGAATAACCTTTTGCCACGTGTTTTCCACGTCAACTGGTTCCGCAAAGATGCCCAGGTAATTACTAAAAGCGCAGTCGTGCCAAACTGTAATTAGAAAGAGTTCACAACTTTAATTTTACTCCAGGGTAACTTCATGTGGCCTGGATTTGGTGATAATGTCCGTGTCTTGGATTGGGTCTTGAAGCGAATTGATGGAGAAGATGTTGCTGTGAAATCTCCAGTTGGTTATGTTCCCACCAAAGAGTCATTTAATTTGGATGGGTTGTCCAACATCAACTGGGAAGGTCTATTCAGCACACCAAAGGACTTCTGGACCAAGGAGGTAAGAATTGCGATCATAATAATTCAAGTAATTTTCATCTACAATTCCAAACTCTTTTTTTTTATAGGTTTCTGATATCCGTAAATACTTCGACGACAACATTGGATCCGATCTCCCTTCCGCCATTGGAAATGAAGTTACCAAACTGGAGCAACGAATTCAAAATGAAAAAAATTAAATTAGCCATTCATCGTTTCGCAAACTTTTCCCACCTAAGGTGGACTTCTTGTTTTCGACTGACTGACTGTTTCACTTCTTTCTACGTATACTTGAGGATGTATTAATTCATTTTTCACAATACATATTTATGCTAAATAAATATTTTATTTCTTCAAAACTTTCCAGTTTTCAACGAATTTTATTTTCCACAATATTTTCACATTTTATTTGGTCGGAAGCCATGGTTTCTTTGCTTTCACCCAATCCGGATCAGTTTCTGAGATTACATTTGGCCTGCCATTTGGATTTCTGTACTCGCACTCTGACACTCCGTAACCTTCCAATCCATCAATAGTGAATTTGCAGCGTCTTTCTACAATTCTAGCCTCCCATTCCCATCCGATGAAGAGTTCTTGGGATTCCAGAACTTGGACTTGGACGATGTATTCCTTGCCGTTGGTGGCTTTGGCGCGTATTGCATAGTCAGTTGGTGGGACTCCATTTTCTCCGTAAGAATACAAGTGAGGGCCAACACTCTCAAGGGGATAAAGGGTTCCATCGGTGTCGTACATGTACCCAAATTCCAACCTGTCCAATATTTTTACATTTTAGAACGCATTTACATTTTTCAAATCCTCATCCATTTTACTCTGAGCAAGTGACTGGTTGAGAAACGACTCCGATATTAAAACGGCTTCCGTCTTCCATGCTGAACATGTGGATCATGTATCTGTGAAGAAGCTTCCAGTCCCGCTTTACCCCTATATTTCACAACCAATTCATTGTATGACCAAAACAGAACCCAGAACGGCGAGGTCACTCTAAATTCACTAACCATAGCTGTGATCTCGCATGGAAGGCATGTCAAATCCGTACTTTGTTCCATCCACTTCAATTTCACCGACTAAATTCCCATGTTGTTCGTAATGTGTCTGGTGAGCACTGAAATACCTTAGAGTAAAACTTTGCAGCCCTTTAACATTTCATTTGGACAGACTCACGACTTGAGCGTCTCAAAATATTCCCGACTCCATGACTCTTTTGCAATAGACTTGGCCATCGTCCAAGGCGGAATCATGAAATCATAGTCAAAGTATTCCAAGTTGGTTTTCCAGTCGGCGTTCATCCTAACCTTGTAAACTTTTGAATCATCTTTGCCATGTAATCTGTAAAATTGAGTATGAATATACTAATGTGAATTTCTACAAGGATTTGAATTCTTTACTTGAGATTTCCTTCGTAGCTCAGTTTCCAGTGTTTCATTGGGACAACTGGGATGTAACGAAATCCTTCGGCTCCGAAATGCTTATCAGACCCATCGTAGAGAATCGTATCGGGAAGCTTGGGGGAGACCAAGGTGCCGATATTGGGAATCCTGTGACCAGTCAATGCATTAATCTAAAGTTAAGTTCATTATAAATGTTTTCATTATTTTACCGGAAAACGAAAAAACCGTTAACAACACCATGCTGCCGCCTTGCCATTCCGGATATAATTTGAAATCCCTTGGCATTTGCGCCGTTAAAGTAAGTAGCGTCAATTGCTTGGAAATGGTCGGAAAGTGGCTGGACTTTTTCCATGTCTTCGAAACTCAACTTTGACTTGGAACCATAACCGGCCTTGTACGTTTCCAATTTCGTGTGGTCCCGCTCCTTCTCCTCTGCCGCCCGGCCATCTTTCCACTATAGTACAGGAAATTAGAAATGTCTAAATTCTGTCCTAATAAATACTTTAACTTCACCTTTCGGATTCTGATCAAGAGGTAGAAAGCAATAACTTTAACCCAATACAGCTTTCCAGGTTGGCAATACACGCCGTTAATCTTGTTTGGATTAGGCTTTGAAAAGTGCCAACTAGCCCATGCTATAAGCCCTGTAAGGAAAGTCCAGAACAAAATTCCACTGCAGCAAATCATTCTTGAGATGACCTTCACAGAGAAGTAGTTGACTGACACTAGAATGGCAATAGGTTGAGGAACCTATATGAAAAAATTCCTTGCTGTTCTAATCAGTTTTGTTTTTGCTTTCGTTGAACTCTGACTCTCCTTTTATCGTTTCACTGTAAGTACTGATATTAAACTTGAAAGCGAGCAGGTGAATCTTCAAGGATTCTCTCAATTAAATTCATATTCACAAGAGCCAATTGAAATTGAGATCATAGCATGCGTGATTTTTAATTTTCCGTGAAAATAATTAAATGTAAAGTAGCAGGAGCAGAACATAAGCGCAAGGGGTTTGCAAGGGATGCAGTAGAGCTGATTGATGATAATTAAACAGCGCACTCTTGGTTGTCCAGAACCATCTGGATCCATGGGTGATGATGCGCGACGGATTGAAAGAAGTCAACGTATTCCTCTTGAGTGCAGTTCTGCGCAGGCTTTGGTTGTGTTTTGTTGGCTGCAAACGTCAAAGCATAGCTCACAATCCCAATCTGAACGTACTCCTCAGTCTTGTTGTCAAACACGACCAAGCTTCCGCCACTGTCACCCTGAATGACCATTAAAAAAGACGTAAATTCAAATTAACTCACTCACCCTCTATTAAAAAAGACTCACCGGTCCAGTTAGCGCTTGGACAGTTTTGATTTTGCTTCCAGTGCAAAAGACGCCGGCAAAGATGTGTTCATACTTGATATGGCTCTTCACATTATCAAGGACGTCGCCCAAACTCTCTTCCAAGACTTGTTGACAAAACGTTTCGTTCTCAATGGTAAATTGATCGTTTGATTGCAAAATGTCTGGCACGGTTTCGTCTTGTAAATTCGTCATCCCCCATCCACTTGCAAGTGCTTGTTGTCCAGTGTAGATCATGCCTGTTTTTAAATTAACTCAAGACAATTGAACTCTATGCAAATTACCACAAACACGCCTACCATTTTCTGCCAGTTTTATCTGCTTCACATTTTCCTTGAATTTAATTTTCTGCTTGAGTGTCACCAGAGCGATGTCGTTATCCACAGTATTGCCATCGTAGGCGTAGTGGAATGTCACCCTTTCAATGTCGTACTGTGTCGAATTGTATTCTACTGAGGCGTCATCCTTGCATTTGTTGGTGTCACCAAGGATGATCTTGGCCATTGATAAATCCGTCATGCCCGATGTCTTAGAACTGTTGTAATAAGATGACATTAGAGTAAGAATATTTGACAGGAAGGAAATGAAAAGCAAAACCATTGGTAGATAGTGTAACTCACTTTGCAAAGAAGCAGTGCGCTGCTGAGAGGATATGTCGCTTCCCGATGATTGAACCACCGCAAAAATGGATTCCTTCCTCCATTGTACAATTCTCTCCAACTGCCTTTTGAATTGATTCATTGCTGTATAGGTCTGTAGAGTACACCATACGAATACTTGCTTGCCAAGGGACTCTTTTAATCTGCGTGTTCATCCCATTCACTATTGAGCTGGTCTTGCCGTTTATGCTGATCAAAATCGATTAAAATTTAGCAGTTTCGCAATTTAGAACGAATTCATTATTTACAGCGTACTACCTCTTCGAATCAAATTCTTCCGTTGAGCTATCCTCTGGTGATTCATCGAGCTCCACACCTTCTGCAAGCAACGGAACATCCTTCAGTCGACGATGTTCGTCTGCGGGTGTTTTAAAATTTTTCAACACCTCAGCTACATTAAAAACACACGGTTAGATTTATAAGCTGCTGTTTAACAAAAGCATGAAATCATTTCACATTTGTTTTTCGGATTCGCAACATCCTCTTTTTCAAAGATTTGGGTCACTTTGATATGCCACAAGTACATTGGACTTGACATCAATGCCAGCAGACTCAGGGTTTTCATTTCCTTAACTTGATCCCCTTCTCGAGGAATATAAGCTGAAAAAAGGAAATTAACCATTTCATTTAAATTCTTTAAGAACGTGATTAAAAATGTTGTCTGCAAACTGGAGTAGCCGGTGAGTTTTCCGCATCTCGGTGGTGGCGTCCAGCTTTCAAATCCTCGGATGAAAAACATGTCCGAGTCACACGCCTTTGCTTGTCCATAGCCAACTTCATCAGATTCAAACTGAATGAAATCAATTCTATGAGAAACAACAGAATTGAGTCTGGAAGGATCATGCTTTTGGAAGAACAAATGATTAAACATGCATGAGATTCATTTAAACTTCACACTTGCTGACTCATTTCCAAATTATAATTCAATCCCTTGATTTTGGTTACATCATCCCCACCCACTTATATGACTATAACAAGATGCTTTAGTTCAGAAGAGGGATCATTCTGATGTGTTCGTTTAATTCATCACGCAAATCCCCGAGAGCCAGTCCATGTTTTTATACTGTGCCATCCAAAGACGCTTCCTGTCTATCTGTTTCCAGTCTGCACTCGGATTTTTGTACGAAAGCTTCCCCTTCATAATAAAAACAAGAATAGAACGTGTGTCTATCCGAAGAATTATTACTCTGAGCAAACGCTCTGAAGTAAACTATCGATCCGTGGCATTTTCCCTTTGGTTGCTAAAAGCGAAGCCAGCCAAGGTCTTTGACGCCACCACAAGCCATATCCATTTGAGTCAGTCGCTTCGTGAGTAAGAAAATCATAAGGATATTAAGAGCCACTGATTGGCTCTAGGTTTCGGTTGTTTTGGGCAACTTTCCTTGAGTTCCGTCATGTGCCTTTCCGTTGTCACTTAGGAATTTCCTAAATTGGTTTAACGTAACTTCGTTTTCCAGTGGGTGAAGAGAGTGAAAGTCGTGAAAAGCGCGTCAGTTATTCCGCTGTCAAAGGAGGAGCTGCCGAAATGACAGAAGTAGAACCTTACGATTCTCCAGCAGGGGTGAGATTTACACGCGATTATACTATCACCAATCAATGGATTCAACAATCCGATCCTGTGCAAAGTTTATTAAAACTTAATTTGATTACTTCTTTAGAGCAAGCACATCAACATCAATCGGTATGCGACGAAAAAGACTATTGCTCAAGGAATGCTTGACATTGCTCTCTTAACAGCCAATGGTAAGCCTTTAGCTGTTGTAAACATGTTCACTATATATTTCAAGTTTACCATTTCATTCAATTTCAGCAAGTCAGTTAAAATATGTCCTCCAAGCTGGAAAAGCGCATCCGTTTTACACTCTCATGCTCACCCTCATTTCCATCTCTATTGTGCTGCAGGTAAATTGTCAATTTTGATTACATTGTGAGTTCACAATAGCTTTGATGATCCATTCCCCGGCGAGGCAATGAACCACGCCATGTGCCCCTATAACCATGTTTGTATGAGCCTTTATAGCAGAAATTACTTTTGCTTTTGGAGTAAATGCGATCTTCGCATGTGCAGAGTTCATTAACTCTCCCGGATGTTGTAGTGCCCTCAGCAATAACGTGGGAACTTTCCCTCAATTCCAGCATTTTGGTTCATTGAGCCACAGGCTCCGGCTCCAGTTCACCTGACATTAAATGTTTATGTTTGAAATCTTAAAATAGTCTGACTGCGTTTTAGAGAAGAATATCGCTAAGGTAGACTGATGCGATGTTATTGTGTTTAGATTATCTCAGGTGTCTTCGCCCTGACTCTCAACGCCCTACGTGACTGCCGACTTCACCTGGACTCCAATGTTTGGTCCGCAAATGCAATCAATTACGCACAGCTCGGAATCAGTTTTGCAATAACTGGGATCAATATCCTAATTTCTGCTTTCGATCCAACATCCAGTACACCACCGATCATCGGCATCGCCACCGGAGTAGGGGGTTTAGGACGATAGGGCGGAGAGTTTAGGTTTTAGGATTTTGTGAGATAGAAAGACAGAGAAAGTAAATCTCAAAGGGAATGGATCCTGAAAGCTAATGAAAATTAAATAAGTTTTACCATTTTGTAAAACAGCGATTTGTTTTAGATTACTGCCGGTATCTGTATGCTCATCCTTGGCTCATTGAACATGAATAAGCCCAAGAACCAAAGAATGGCCGACATCCTCAACAACGTGGTCACCATCAAAATATTCATAATCTCCACTATTAATATTATTATCAGTTCATTCGGCATTGAGCATGTAGTACAGGAAGAAGCAAGACATGCGAAGCAAGCGCAGCTAAAAGCTCTTCCGTACGTGTCAGTTACGTTGGAACCAAACCTTACTTACAGCCACCATAGTGGAGGAGGCAAAGTTACTTTCGATGATGACAGAATTTAAATAAGAAATAATGCAGTATTATTTTCTAACATTTACGCTACAGTCCAAAGAAACCTCTAATTAACCTATAACTACCAAATCGTAGATCTGAGAAAAATTGATACTCATATGTCAAGTCTTTAATTTACACTCCTGAAATGCCTTTGTCACTTTAATCTTTTACGTCCATACCTCAAGCTACGTAAGACGTCAACAAAACTTGGAGAAAATGTTAATTTTACGTAAACTTTCAATAAACCTTTTCAAATTTATCCATTCTGCATTCTCTACTTCTTTTCAATTAACACGACTTAATTATTACTAATGGAAATTAACTTACCGAATTCCGATGGAGTTGCCGCTTAGCTTCATTGTGAAATCACAGTTCAAATCTCCAGACGAATTCCGAGGAAATTGAGGTGATTTAAAGTAGGTCGTATTCACCCGTTTGAATTTTGACCCACATGACCCAGTGACTCCAGCGACCACTTTAAAAGGAAAGAATGTTGAAATCCAAAATAAATTATGCAAAATCAGCTCACAATCGCAGCAGGCCATATTGTTGACGCAGTAACCAGCCACTTTCCCATTGCTGGCAGTGCAATTCAGCACATCCTTGGTGCAGAATCCAGGACATTGTTTCCCTGGAAGAAGTATTGCTTAGCCGTTTTAATTGTGAAATGAATTCTTCCAGTACAACGTACCTTCTGCAACTGTGATCAGTGCAATAGCAACAATGATGGAAACTCCAAGATGATGTCTCATGTTGCTAATGCAAATCTTGACAAAGTATTGTGTGAATATTCTAAACCCTAAGCGTGTCTTATCCGTTTCTTTATTCCTCTAGAAGTTCCTTAGCGTGATCGGAGCCTCCCTTATCGCCCGGCTTCGTTTAGAAAACCTTCGAACTAGGTCAGTCTTTGGCAAAGAAAACAGCACGAACTGCCGGCTGTCCATTAATATTGCAGTAATCATCGATTTATTTCTCAATATCATCATACAAAAAATCGGTTGACGTGCAGCATGGAATTACAGTTTCAATGCCAACCTTATATTTCCCACCACGCTTCTACTTCACAAGGTCGATGTTTTAAGCGGATCAAAAGCTATGAGGGATAGGGAACCCTTAGACATCCTAAGCACCAAATGTGTTGAGAACCCAGAAGTTCAGAAGACTGAAGAAGACTGCCAGTCTGCGAACTCTTCGATTAATGCTTTTCTTTTCTTGGGCGCTTCAGGACAAAGTTTATTAAAGTTTTTAATATTTAAATGAGATTTTAGTAGTGGAAGGATTCACATTTTCTGACATTATTTTAAATGTTGTGTTTCTTTCATTAAAATTTCAAATACTGCTCAACCCATCATAATGTTTCATGTTTCTCAGTTTAGTTCGTATTCCCAGGTAGTCTCAGTAAATCTCTTGTGACCCTTACCTTTACTTTTTCGTGGAATTGTTTCAATTTCTGCTCGCTTTTAGTCATCCGAGATCGACATTCTTTCAAGCTTCGGATGGTTTGGTTGGTAAATTCGCAGCGTAACTCGATTCTCTCCAGGCTGTGTATTCTTCTCGTGATGCTCATGTACAACAGGGGCTTGATGACGTCGTCGTCAACACCCTCCGAATGCAAGTAGAGTCGACGAAGACCTAAAAAAATTAATTGAAAGAATTTCCAATAAGCAATAATATATACTGTAACTGTATGTAAAAATACCTTTCATCTGACCAAGGCCCCGTGGAATAGTCTCCACCACCTCCTTCTCAGTGTGTTCACCCAATTTGAGGGTTTCTGCAAGTGTCATCGGGGATTCGGACCCGGTCAAAATGTTCCAGATCCCCTGAACTCTCGGAAAACTAAGTTCTGGACGACTTCTGCCGGGAACAAACGTCGACAGATCAATATCCAAACGTTCGACGGTTGGAAAATTCTCAACAATGTAAAAAAACACGACGTCTCGAACAGACTTGGACGAAAATGAATCAATCTTCAAAAATCGCAGTTTTGGAAGAGCGGTGCTGAATGTAGTAATGTTCGAGATGAATAAGGGGATGTGAATTTCTTGCACTGCAGGGAGCGGGTCGCTGAAAATCTCCTCATTGCTGAAATTCATGTTGAGTTTACGAAGTGCCGGAAACTGTTCTGGAGAAAGCGGCAGCATTGGGAAAGTATGTCGTTCTGGTTTATCAAAAAAGGGACGACGACCACGTCTATCTGGAACGTAAGTGCTGTAATTGAGGATGAGCTGCTTCATTTGTTTACAGGGACCGAAATCGACGATTCGTTTTGTCTCTGGGTCTGGTCTGAAAGGTTCAGTGATTTCTAGTTTGAGATACTGCAGTGAAGCGGCTTTGTTCACCAGGAGAGCGAAAAATTCGGTTCCAGTGCTCGAGTTAATTGCCCATTATCGGCTGAGCGTTATCAACGTTCAATTCCAAACCAGAGAGTTGCAGACTCTGAAGCCGTTGGAGATTGAGCATCAAATTATTGTCAGTTAAAGAAATTCCCCGTAAGTCTATCGTTGGCAGATTTTGAACTGTCATAGAGAGGCGGCACAGTAAGGTGATTTAATATCTGGCGTCACTTGGTTCAGCTTCAGGTGACGAATTGTTGAGAAAAGCCGAATAATGTTCCCAATTTTCACTCTTTCGCTCTTCTTTTTTTTAGCCGCATTGCAATTAAGTTCTACAAAGTTCAGCCGGGGAAGATTTAGTTGGACATCCATCGTGGCAGGAAACCATTGTGAGCTTAGCCCAAGGCGTTGCAAATTTGGCATTTCTCTTAACCAATGCAGTATGTTCATGGTCGAATGTTGATCAAAATATCTAGTTGTGTCATGGATTGTGTGCTGCATTCGGTTCTCCATACATATAGTCAGTTCTCTGACATCCGTCGCTGTTCCTGTTTTTTTGATGAGGTCGAGGAATTTTATGATGGCTTCGTATTCAATTAAATGTGAATCCCCTATTTCGAACGCTACATGTGCGCACCCACTGTACTCTTCAGTTTCCATCCAATCCAAATAACCCTCGATCTGTCGTGGTGTGCTGAAGACAATTGTGGGATGTGAAGCCTTGAATGCAGAACGGGAGGAAGAATGCCATATCTGACAAACTTTTCGGAATGTAGCCAACTGTTTGTAAGGCAATAGATTCGCTAGATTTTCCATGATCTAGAATAAAATAAGATAAAATTACGTTATGCTTTTTCCTTGACAGAAGAGCGTGTATTGATCTTACAACAGCGTTGAATACTACTGATGTCATACTATTACAGGCTCCCAGTGATTTTTCGCCGTCAGACAAGTTATTTTCATCTAAAGTTTTGGTCAAGACCACTGGGTCCGTTGATCGTATTGCTGCTTTCTTTTCTGAAGGGAGTTGTGATTCGTCGTCCCCGGTTCCTGGAGGTGAACCTTCCAGCTTCCGCTTCCAATTATTCGTTCGTGTGTCCTGAAAAGTTGATGAGGTTAATTGTTGATCATAGTGAATTACTGAGATGTCTAATAATTACTTGAGTTTAAAGGGTCTTAAGGGAGTTAATTTTTGGGCCTATTTTAATTATAGGTAGTAACTGTTCCCATCTAATTTATGTAACCATACCATGTTGGTAGAGGTTGTCTTCTGTCTCCACATAGGAAGATACTACCTTATTATGGTCCTTACAACATACAATGAGGCTAATTCCAATAATCGATGCTAAAGGTTGACCCGTTGACCTCCTCTGATGCCGCGAGCGTCTGATGCTCTGGTGTGCTCTGGTCTGACATGGGACAACGGACAAGACAACAATATCACAAATAAATACGGGAAGGGGAAGGGGAAGGTATACGGCAGGACTAAAAGCCAGACCGGTCGGACTCGGACGTTTGTGAGAAATGTCTTCCTAAGGTTTAAGAAATGCCTACTTTAATGAATTAAAAATCCCCAAAACTGTAATTAATCCGTAATTAATAATAAAGAATCAGTCAATTAAAAATAATCACTAAAAAACAAGTCATGCGACTACATGATGACCAAAAGTCGGACTCACTGGCACAGTGTAGTAAGGCTAGCCCTACTTGTGGCGGGTCTTCGTCCCTTTCACTACGTAGGGAAATACTACTGTGTGCTCAACGAAGGTTTCTACAGAGGGGCATAGCAGATTCAAAAAAGTGTTACAAGATCTTTTTTTGCTGCCTTCCTCAGAAGGGGCTGAATTTTTTTTGAGCGAGGGAAATCAAAAACCCAAAATCTTCCAACTAAAGGCAATGCGTCAAGAGTAGGCACAGTGAGAAAATGCTAAGAAGCAATTGACTTTCAAAGAAGAAAGTTCAAAGTGAAATCAAAAATATGCAAACATTTTTTAATAGTGTAAATAACCTACAGCATATCATATCTCATTCAGACGCTTTTTAAAAATTAGTTGATGTAAACATAATAAACAAGATGCTACATAATTCAACGAGTGATGGTGTAACTAATATTGAACTGTACCTAGTTAAAACTTCTTAAGTCAGTCAATTGCAGGGGTACAATTATATAGCCATTTATATATGCATGGTTCATTATATTTACCCATTTGCCCTTGTTTGGAATTAGTTTTCTCCATTCGAGTGAATTTTAACATGAGTTTCAAAATGCGCCACGCAACACGGTCGAAATGTCGCATCGCCGCATAAAAAATGTCCTTATTTTTCACCCTCAGCGACGTCATAACAAAAGTCCGGGTAACTTTGGAAATAACTTTTAAGCTAGGAGCTAATCTGGTCATCCCGTCCGACTTTTAGCCGCATGCCAAATGCACATAAAAAGGGGGGAAAAATTAGAGGGAGATCGTTTTCCAACTTCCCGCTCTTCCCACCTTATTAGCCTCAAACAAACGTTGAAACGGAAAATCGTCATTCATTTTTCATTAATCAATAAATTACTCCACCATTTTCCCTATTATATTAATACACCATTATTGCATGTATTCATACAATGCATTGTAATGTGTAACCAATTTATTTCACAACTAAGCAACACCATGTAGAGCAATATAAGTTGAGATTTAGAATTAAATTGAAATTGGGTATTACTGCGAAGCTTCACTGCCCACCCCCTTTCCGCTTCACAAGGTCAACATAAAGAGGATCAAAGGTAACCAAAAGAAGGGACCCCTTTTTATAGTTTAGCACGGTATCTGATCGCATTTCAATCCGGAATTTTAGAAGAACATGGATGAGGAGAGTCTTTATGGACTCAAATGCAAATCGAATACCGATGCAGTTTCGTGGTCCATGTCCAAATGTGACGAAGCTGTACGGGTCCATCAAAGTTTTGTTCTGTGGAAAAAATCGTTCTGGCTTGAATTCTTCTGGATCCGGAAAATACTCGGGTTGTCTATGAGCGGGCCAAGTCGCAATGTAAACTTCAGTTCCCTTTTTGTACGGGTCCATCAAAGTTTTGTTCTGTGGAAAAAATCGTTCTGGCTTGAATTCTTCTGGATCCGGAAAATACTCGGGTTGTCTATGAGCGGGCCAAGTCCCTTTTTAATATGGATGCCATTATGCTTCCAGTCCTTGGTACAAATCCTCTCAGGCTTGAGTGGCGGAGCCAATCGAAGTGTTTCATTCAAACAAGCCGTGAGGAATGGCGTGTTCTCTTCCTTGATGCTCTCGTGGTCAATGACCGAGTCAGTGGATCCGAATTTGGAAAAGATTTCTTTGTATAATTCTTCCTGTATTTTAGGATATNTCAGTGGATCCGAATTTGGAAAAGATTTCTTTGTATAATTCTTCCTGTATTTTAGGATATTTTGCCATGTAGTAGAAGAAGTGGCTAAGCGTTGTCGATGAAGTTTCGTAGCCACCCAGGAAGAAATTGACAGCTTGAGCAATCACTGTCAATTCCGAAATTCCAAGTAGTTTAAAATCGGTGGTGTCGACCTTTGCTCTGATTTCGTTGAGGATGTCGACAAAATCATTCGATTTCTTCAATCCAGTGCTCATACGTGATGCAAGGATATGACGAAATGTCGTTTCTATTAGTTCTCCAGGTGCATTGTCAAAAGTTGGAGCCAGTGCAGTGAGAAACGGGAAAGTCACTGTATAACATACACGGAGATATTACGATTACGATGACTGCCGAGAAATTGTTTAAATTACTCGTCAAGCTGTAGATTGGTCCGTAGATCAAATCTTCGCCCATCACCTTCCTGAACGCAAGCGCAAACTTGTTCTCTGGGTCCTTTCGATTTTCAAGCTTGATTCCCAACGTACATTGAGCGAACATATCAATGAGCCAGGCAGTCAGGCGACTTGAAAGAAAAACTGTTTTTACAGGTCATCAATGTGGAAACTTACAAATTACGTTTTGCAGTCGTATTTTTTTCGCCCTTGAATCTCGCATTCGGATGTTAAATCCTCTGCATACTCCCGCGCATGAGCTTCAATTACACCAGTCATCGACTTCAGTTTTGCCGTTGTAAAAAGAGGGCTGGAATTCAATTTATAAATGCATTCGTCATGCTTTATCACATAATTAAAATTATTCATTAACCTGAGCATTGTTCGGGGCAACACCATTCGACACCAACGCAGCACAGGGAGCAAACTTCATCACGTCAGTTACAACTTGGGCCCAACCTTACTCTCACAGAAGTAAGTTCCAACCACAGGCAGTATATAACACCATTCGACACCAACGCAGCACAGGGAGCCAACTTCATCACGTCAGTTACAACTTGGGCCCAACCTTACTCTCACAGAAGTAAGTTCCAACCACAGGCAGTATATTGTAGTACCCGGGGGTATCATTGTGACCCAAAAGTCAAGATACTGGCACCTTTTCTCGTATCTATCTAGGAGTTCATCCCCAAAACCGATCGGCTCACCTACACGACTGTCATCACATGCCTGGCTCAGGCAAAAATAAGAACCAGCTATCAGTTCCCGAAAGAAGCCACAGTACAAGGAGTAGGAGCAATTCCTCTGGGGATAAAAGGCAAGCCGACGAACCCCTTGAGAAGAAGGCCCCGAAGTCACCACGGACTACACACCAGGTCGATATGGCTGAGATGCAAAAAATGCTCGACAAAATGAAGGAAGAACTCAAGTCACACTTCAACACCAAACTGACCACAGTGGAGAACTTGATCAAACAGGAAATGGAGACTGTCAACTTAAAACTCGAGAATCATGAGGACCGTATCAAGGCGCTAGAAGACGGATTCACCACCCAGGCACTCGAAATCCAAAACCTCCAGAAAGAAAACTACGATCTGAATTTGAAGGTGGCACGTCGCCAGGCCCATGACCGAATCCACTATCTTATGGTGGCTGGGATTCCGGATTTACCTGAAGCGGAAGTACGAGACAAAGTTGCCGAATTCCTCACAGGGAAACTCAAGCTCAACCATGTCCACTACGATGAATGTCGCAAAATGAAGGGAAAACCAGGCCCTCGTCAGAAACCGAGACTCACCGTTCTCCACTTCCCGAATATTGACCATCGCCATGAAGTCTTCAACACGGCCTGGAAACTACGAGATAAGGACATCTCCGTCTACTCCGATCGCCCCGAATTCCTGAGAAACCATTATCGCCAGCTCCGCCAAAAAAGGGGTAATCCACCACCTAACGGCATGGACACATCGAGTGGAGGAGGCTTTGCTCCGCCCCAATGAGGACACGGCCGCCCTACCCCACCACAAACCACGCCCCACTGCTCCAACACACTCAACCAAAACTCATTCTCATCAACTCAACAACCACTCTCTCTCCTCTACTACAACGTGTCTGGTTTATCTAATAAGAATATTGAATTTGTAAATAGTATAATTTCAATTCAACCGTCTGTTTTCTGTCTAAGTGAAACTTGGTGCCACTACGAGTACAGGCACTCAGTCTTCGAGAAGCACTACACATTGACTAGTATCCCAGCCAAGAAACCATCTGCAGGACGACCGTATGGAGGACTACTCATTGGTGTAATCAACACATTTATGGAAAGGGAAGTCAAAATAATTAAAAATACGGACTATTTTACCGTTATTAAGGTTAATGTAAACAACGTGGAGTTAATAGTCATTTTTTACTATATTTCTGATGATAGAAACTACCGTCGGAAAATCAGGTCCCTCTTCGAGGAGATCACGCTGCTTCTAACATCATATGACAAAGTCATCCTTATGGGCGACGACAACGAATGGATGGGAAACCTCAACACTACACATGGCCCACCACGCAACAGTAAAGACCACCGCATTAGACCAAAGGGCGTAGTCTTCCTTCCCCACGCAGAGGAAACAGGTTTTGTAATAGGGAATGGTTGTACTGAGGGGGACTGGGAAGGGGAATTAACGTTTTCAAGTAACGCAGGGACACGCAGTGGTACAAGCGTCATCGACCATTTTCTCTACACCACTCCAGCGCAACATCTTATCCGTTCCTTCTCTGTTCTGGACCTCCCCTACCCAGGACATTTTCCAATCTTGACAAAATTGAATCTCAGCGTCGAGCCAATCCACCACCCTGTCTCCAAGGCCAAAATCGTCATGCCGAAACTTCCACATCTCTTACTCCCTGTCGCACAAGAACTCCGTGAAGTGGTCGCGAACACCGACAGAATGCTCCCACCTTTAACTCTTGCCACATCCCTTAAGGACCGCATCATTTCCACGTGCGAAAAATTGAAACTCATAAACAAGCCCAAACCCATCTTACCAAAAGCTCAATGGTTCGACAAGGAATGCAAAAGCCTAAGATTTGAGGCAAAGAGACGAGTAAGGCAGCTAAGAAGAATCGACGAAGCCGACACGGATGGGAAGAAGAAAGCCAACACTCTCTATCAAGAAGCGGCCTCTACCTATATCAGTCGCTGTGACGAGAAGAGGAAGAAATCCAGAAAAGACAAAGAAGATGCAATCTGTAAAGCAAAATCCCCACAGAAGTACTGGAATGTGATTAAATCCATACAAAAATCTAAGCCGACACCCAGCGCACAAATCACCACAACTCAGTGGGAAACACATTTCAAGGAGGTCTACGATCCTGCTGTTCAGACGCACTATCCACCACCAGTCTTTCCAAATCCGCCCCGCTCCGACCCAATATTAGACGCACCCTTCAACATACTGGAACTGAAGATGGCCATCAAGAAGCTGAAAGCCGGGAAATCGGCAGGACCAGACCGACTCCCGAATGAAATCTGGAAGTTGCAGGCAGGATCTTCTTTTGAGACCCTTGTCACTCTGTTTCAAGGGATTTATGATGGTGGAGTTATCCCTCCGGAATGGGCACTTTCTTCCATCACCCCAATATACAAAAAAGGCCCCCCTGATGACCCCGGGAACTACCGTCCCATTAGCCTCCTCAACACCCTCCTGAAACTGTTCACGGCCATACTCACCACCAGATTCAACAATTGGTGCAGAAAACACAAAAAGCTCTCAAAGTACCAAGCGGGATTCCAGAAAGGCAAATCAACTCTTGACCACATCTTTGTCCTCATGGCCGCCATCAACAAGCAACTGAGGAACAAACAACGACTCTACGCATGCTTTGTCGACCTTAAACAGGCATTTGACACTCCCAACCACAATCTACTGTGGTCATGCCTCCTGAAAGCCAATGCCTCCACAAAGTTTGTAAAAATTTTCCGCAGTCTGTACAGCCAAGCGAAGACATCCATCAACACGGGAAAACTCCCCACCGGCCAAATACCGATCACAAAAGGCGTCCTTCAAGGGGAGTCAGCAAGTCCCAGCCTCTTCAACACCCTCATGGAAGGATTGTCGAAAGCGTTTGAACTCTGCACGGCAGACGGTATCAAGCTATCAAAAACAATTCTCCACCACTTGCTGTATGCAGACGACTTAGTCATTCTGGCACCCTCCAAGCAGGCACTGCAAGAGAAAATTGACCTCGCCGCAAACTTTTTCACTACAAACGCTCTTGTTGTCAACTACGGGAAAACACAAGTCTTAATTTTTGCCAATGGTGGAAACGCGGGAAAAAAAGAAAAACTTTTCTGGGGCACAGTGCGTCTCGAGGTCACCAAATCTTACACCTACCTCGGTGTCGCTTTCCAATCCACCGGCCGATTCAACTTACACGCCCTTCAAGCAGTCTCGAAAGGTCACGCCGCAACTGCCGCCCTGCAATCAGTACTTCGGTTTCCCTACAACTTTTCCTTATACTCCACGCGCAAACTCCTGAACGCGATCCTGCTGGCTTCCACTACTTACGCTTCCGGGTTATGGGGAATGTCCCATACTGAAACCCTCGAAGGTCCCCAACAAAGGTACTTGAAGTGGGCCCTTGGTCTGTCGCGCAATACCCCAAAATACTTCCTAAGGCTAGAGACAGGAATACCACATGTTAAACTCCATGTGGCTAAGCTAGCCATTTCACACTGGATAAGGGTCCTCCGCGCGGAAGATGGGGCGCTAATCAGGGAAGCGTACGGCGACTTAAGGGCAGCCATGGACACCCAGCAAATCAGGACCGACGGAAACTGGTGCCTTCGGATGCGTGATCTCCTGGAAGAGGTTGACATGCTTGACCTCTGGGTTAGTCAAGACATAAATGTAATTGAGGCTAAGCGACTGCAATTCATTAACAGACACCGGGTGAAGCTGTGCAAGGCCGACATCTCCTCCACACGAGCCTCAACGACACTCCCCCACTACCAACACTTAATCAAAGGGCACTACGGTACGAAATTCTACTTTAAAACACCTTTGCCAAGGCACATCGTCTCGACCATCGCACAGCTCCGCCTCGGAAGAAACCGAATCTACAACAAGAAGGAATGGATCAATCTCGGCGAATTCCAGGAAATACGATGTAAACGCTGTGGTGATCAGCAATCCCTAAATCATACCCTTTTCCAGTGTCAAAACTCCACCCCTTTTAGAGATTGGCTGGTCACCCAGGTCGCCGGACTTTTTCCAGCTCTTCCAAGGAATGCCGAGGAACTGACCCAAGTCCTTATCAATAAGCCTTTTCCAAAACATATTTATCAAAAGCTCTTCCTGTTTCTTACTTTCTGTATTAATCCATACAGAGAACAAAACATGTTATACTAGATAACAATTACTTTACCTTTATCTTAACAATTCGATATTCTCAAAATACCAATAATCATAAACCAGTAGTCTTAACCAAATGTACAATCATAATCATACAAACATTTAAACCTCCACCACCTGCGAGTGGTGTGGATAGGGCGCCGCCAAGTCCATGAAATAAACTATATATATATTACTAATAAATACTCAATAAAACAATAACAAAAGAGTATTAAAAATAATCTTATTTTTATTTTATTTCTCAATTGTTTACGGTTTATGGTGTCATTTGAAGGATCCATTTGACCTGTAGTTGACCTAGATTAAAAAAGTCAATTTTGTAATTCTTTTCACTTCTAATATATTTCTCCGGTCCATCTTTCTATATGCGTTATCTTTGTTACCATCTTGCTAGAATATAGGCGCATTCCCTATTTGTTTACACCTGGTTTATTTATTAATTCTTTGAATATAACCAACCACCTCTGCTTATAAGCCGTAATTTATCAAGCATAACAATGGTTAACGTAATAGCGGAGAAAAAGCTCCGGTCTTTTAATTTCTAGGCCAATTATTAAGTAACTTTTTCATGCAATTGAAGGAAACACTCCTTTTAAATTAATAAATTTGGTTGAATCTTACTTTTTATCGTTGAATTTTTCATGTTTAATAAGTGAGTCATACGCATGTTTATTACATTTGATGGCATCTCCCAGACTGTAATGATTGCTCGGCGTTTTTCTTCTAATGCGTCGACATTACATCCACCCTTTCAAGACAATCTATTTTAAGACTAAAAATCAAGTGAGACAGCTATTCAATTAACTTTAATTAAGGAAAAATACCGACTAAACTTCTAAATCGGACTTCAAACACAAGAGCATGTATTGATGATTACTATTCCTCCATTTCCTGACTGACGTTAGCTGATCGCTGTGCCAATTGCCAGTATCACTTTGTGACCACAGGTGCCTGCAGAAAATAGTCCGAATAAGACGTTAAACTCTGTGAAAACAACTTTATCATTTATTCATCTCTTTGTCTTTAAATTACTTCTACCGAGGAAGACCATTTTATGCACTGAGCAGCGCTTCAATTCTTAAACTCATCCAATTTAGGCTAAGCCATAACTATATTATGCCGAGACAAATATTATTGCTAGCGCTGATGTAGCCAAATGGTGTCCACTTCAAGTTTCAAGGCACACAAATGCTACACAAGTCCAAAGTATGATTCCCTCTGTGTGCGTCCCTTCAAGGACTGACTCCCTTTCAAAGTAAATGACGTGAAAACAGTAAATTACGATCAAGAGTTCAGTTCATGGGTCCCCTTTAACTGTTTCTGAGGCCAAAAATTATGTCCTTATAGGAATTATTTTCCTTTCGTCTTGACACGCCTACAACGCCAGTTGGCCAGTTGGAAGTTAAAGTGACGCAAGAGATTGCATGGCCCGGATAGGAATCATGGTCACTGATGCACTTTATTTTTACGATCGACAGGAGTGTCAGGGGTCACGTAAATAAGAAGCGTAACTGAAGATCCTTTCATTTCGTTCCCACACAGTTCCAGTTCTGACTCATGGCTTTATCAATTGTTTTATGATTGATTTATGCGGGCTCCACAGTTGCTCATCTCAATTCTAATCTTAAAACGTCAATAAGATTTTTGTTTTTCCTTCCTGTGTCAATTCCAGAAGATGACGCAGGCTAGTCTTCAGTTTTGCCCTCACTGCGCACTGTGGTGGCTCATCCATTGTCCATTTTGATAGCACCGAATAACGGCACTACACAAAAGATAGGATTGGAGGGATTTCTAAGCAGGAGTTGGCCAGAATACGACAGCATAAACTTGCATTTTATTGATGTCTGTCGCCAAATAAATGCCTCTTTCTAAATGTCATTTCAGATTATACCTTAGGTTTGACGGAGGAGAATTCAGGAGTGCGAGTATTGAATACTTCAAAGCCAAATGCCAAACTTGCCAATTTGTTTGTTAATCTCCACTAAAACGCGTCAGTCTTGAAATAATTCTGCCATGGATTGCTTTTGGTTCTTCCACTTTACTACTTTTGCTTCGTACATTTTCCCCTGTCCTACTCAATCTATGACTCAACTTTTCTGAAATGAAAAGTCTGGAGATGCTGAAAGAGCCTCTGAACACGCACAAAATACATTTACTTTTTGTTTTTAACGATAAAGTGATCTGCCACTATAAATCTGACAATGTTATTAGTCCCTCTGCCAAGAACAGTTTGTACATCCACATTACTTCCAAATCCGGAAGCACTTACTCTCCCGATAAACGGGTTACTTGTCGTGATCTGGAAAGAAGCTTTTCTATCACGCGTTTTGTACCGAAGTGTACAATTAGTCGCTCCTGCCAGGAACTTGTAGCTTTCAGCTCCAAAAACAACGGACGAGTGGGCAGGGATTATGTACTCAGGAAGCATTGAATTCGTCCAACCCCCAGTTTGACAGCCATTCTCTCTCAGCTTGAATTTGTAGTCGGACAGATTGAAAATGACAATGTCAGTTGACCTGGAAGCTCGTCCTGTCCCAAAGATTGACCCGTTTAGTCTTTTTATTGCACTTTCCTTGAAGGGGGCCAAATGGATCCATGCTTCTTTCAGTAATGCCCCAACCAGAGGAGTCTAAATCAGAATAAAAAAGCAATTGCAAATAAAGACTATATTTTTCTGAAAGTGAAAAAACTTACAACCAGGAACTCATAGGCATTGGTTGCCTTGAAGGAGCCAGCTAGCAAAATCAGAATTGAAAGATGAGCGATATACATCATGAAATGGGAACTCAGTAATGAAGAATCCAAGTGTTTTCTGGCGTCCTGTCAGACTGGACAAAGTTGACTTTTTATACCCCATTGACCACTGACCACATTTTCCGGAGTAGAAAACAGAATTCCCTTTTCTAGAAAGGATATTTATTTTTATTTCTCCTGCAGAAACGTTACTTTTACTCCTCTTGCTTGATATCCTTTTAGTGTGTGACAATATAAAAATTGTTTATGTCTGTTAATAGTATTTTGATATTTGGTTGTGATTGTTATAGTTGTCGCTTGTAAAATACTTTACGACGCCGTGCTTGACTGTGGTTCTCTTGAAGCATACGCCGTCCATGCGACGAATGTGAAGCACCCAAAGCAGCAACTGAAGAGTAGGAGCCCCAGGATCACAAATGACATGGTCACTGACCAAAATGCAAAGCGGAAGAGGACTTCATTACAAAAGAGGGACTCCACTTCCTCTTCATTGAGGCCCACCTTTGAATATTGAACACGACCGGCAAATCGGTATACGATTACACTAGTCGCTATAAAAATGATGATGTGGACCAGTTTGAAAATGACTATGAAACAGACGAGACAGCCTCCAGCACATACTCCTACTGTCTGAGCAAGCGTAAAGGTTGGTGGTCTACTGTCCAGCACCACTTCATCAACAGCATCGTCGGTACCCTGTAGAGTTTCAAGGCCATCATCGCCCCTTTCTGGATCCTCATCGGTGCTCTTTGCAACTGGAACAACTACTGGAATCTCATTTCTTTTGGTCTGGTGCTGGGAGACAAGACTGAATCCAACTAAAACAGACAGCAGCCCAAGAATGATGAGGAGAGGAGCTATGCTAGGTTGACCTGGGCAGTTGTCACTTCGGACGTAGATGAGTCCAATGACGATTCCCACGATCGGCGTGATGGTCCACAGTCCGTAGACGGAGTAGAAGAGAACTTTGGTCAAGACATTTCCAGTCAGCCTATCAGTTGCAGCCCAGAAACGTTCGGTAGCCGCTTCCTCGCGTCGCTTCTCAGCTTCCACTTCCGCTCTTTTCCCCCTCCAGTAGACGCCACTCTCTTCTTTTGTCAAGCGGACACCGTGACCTTTCTTGAACTCTGCTTTGAGCTCGGTGTAGGTTCGTGGAGACTTGGGTTGTGGTTCTACAACATTTTGAAAATCCTCTTCCACAGCTTCCAGTGACTCCATGAATGTTGTTTTTGTAGTTCCCTTGGTTGAACAAAAGGAGATTGTAGTGTTTTGTATAATTATTTCACTGTGAGGTTTGTTTCGGAGATGTGCTTTGGAGCCTTACCTATTATGCCAGTTAGGTCTTGAACTGCGGAAGTTTAAAATGGCTGCTGATTGGAAGCAGATGCTGAGGTGGACTGAGGAACATAACGACTGTTTGGTGGAATTAGGGAATTTTATGGAGCACAGTCCCAGAACCAGGGAAGAAGTGAGATGTGACGGACGACGTGCTGGGAATTGGATCGATAACTTTCATCCCATCCACAACAACGTATGGGTATTGGACTATGGGAAAAGAAGAGATTTCAGGATAAGACCAAAATAGAAAATCTAGAGACTACTTCAGACTATCTTGAATCAAGGTAACATCAGGGGAAAGCAGTGATGGAAGGGGACCGGTCTACAGTCAAAATCCATGACGCCGGAGAAAGGAAAATTGATAAGGAAAGTCATTTATTCAATGACAGAATTTTGTCATATCAGACGACAGTGTGTAGCATAAAATGGACCATAACAGCTTTTGTGAACTCTGACAAGGACCTGCTGTTGCTCATTTCAGGCTCATTTGTGGCATGCGGAATACCGTTGACTCTTGTCCTTGACCCAGTTCTTGTAGAGCTCAAATTTTGCATAGACTCCTGGAAACTCGTCTCCACAGGAAGGTCCAGATGTACTTGCGATCCCGATCAATTCCCATCTCCCTCGTGCAACTTCGACTTGCAAAGGACCTGGTCAAACGCACAATGCTCTATTTACAGGGTGACAAAATATTCAAGAGAAGAAAGGAAAGTATAACCTCCGTAGTCTCCATCACAGATATTATGCCCTCCAACTCCCATGCAAATTGTCATAGATTCATTGAAAACACGCTTCCAAGTATCATTACACTTTTCAATCCGAGTCATTTGCAAACCAAGCATTTGAAGCCGCTGTGTCCTTGCTGTGTCGTCTCCAGCCATCGACTGTTTCCCCCATCCTAGTACTGTTAAACTCACTTTAGCCAAAGATGCTGAGCTGGAGAGGCAAATTGGAAGAATGTTGGGACCCTGTGGGATTTCTTTTGCTAAGCGAAGTAGAGCAATGTCGTTTTCAAATGTCGTCAGTCCATCCAATTCCGTTTTTGCGTAGCCTTCATGGCGTACAATTTCTCGTATCCCATAGATGTCCGTCTTTGTTGTTTGGCCCAGGTCATGAACTCCAAGGATGATTCTGATGTCCTCAGGTTCCTTTCCTTCAACACATTTCGCAGACGTCAGAATTTCATCCATGTTGATCAGGACGCCGCCGCAGAAGGATTTCTCTGCAGTGTCTGCAATTGCGACCATCCATGGGAAATACAACGGTGACTTTGTGGAGCTGGATTTCATTTGGTGATTATCCTGGCCGCACACTGGAATAAAGGATTCTTTTATTTATTAATAATTAATTATTATTTTATTTAAACAAAAATTATATTTTGTTAAAAACTGAACTTAACTTACGGCAAGAATTGCTGCCATTGTTTGCTGAAATGTGAAAAGAAATATTTGTAAATAAGCAAAGTACAACATTTACAAGGTGTGACATTCCTCACCTGTTGTCGAAAGAGTCCAGAGGAAAACAATTAGGAAGGTGATTTTCATTTAAAAACTAAAACACGCTAAACGTCTCGTAGATTTCCATAAACAGCCCTGGGGTTCTACTTTTCGTTCTATTTAACATCGGCCTCAGCCCCACAAATTCAAATTCACAAAATGGTCTCACAAAATAATTCAATGGTCGAATGACTTTGTTTACCTAATGTTTGATTTTTAATATTCCAAAATTAAACGTTTTTGGTAGCTGCTGGAGGATCCTATGAAAAGTGGTCCTATGATTGGTATTTGTAATCAATTCTAAACCGGTCAAACGGGGGGTCCAAGTGACATTGGGTTTTAATGGCTATGCGTGTATATGGAAATCTACAATGTTAAAATAAAGTGTCCAAACTGTCCAAATTAGAGCAACAGATTAGCGAGCACTGGGTCGAAATTACTGATAAGTGGATGTTGATTATCAGGAATGAATTAAGTATTCAAGTCATCAGAAAATCCAGCTGTAGCTTAATTGCTTACAGTGGATTTCCATAGCCAATCGTAATTCCAATGACAATGGAGAATGAGTCATGGAAAACAATCAAAGTTCATTGTAAGTTCCTTTCCTCGCCTCTGAATTACTGCATAGTCAACAGCTTGTGGTTCGTGTAAACATCCCAGAAGCCATAAATAATTAATTGAAGCATGGAGCAGAGAGTAAAAATGCTTGTAGTAGATCCCCAATCTCCAGCTACAAAAGAATAATTTATGGAATCAAAGCCATTAGATCAAAGTTCACTGGAATTACTCTGATGAGCTTGCGGTTAATGACTCTTTGTTTTACATTCCAAATGAAAACCGTTTCCAGTGTCGACTGATCCTTTTCAGTTGCTGCTTTCATTTGGGGATTTCCAAAATGGCAACTAGGGATGGAAACCTCCCTTGGATTTATCACAACAAAGGCCTTTCTTTCACTGCATTCAAGTTCTTTTCTTGTAAAAACTTATTTAAAGAATGCTAAATTGAAAAATTCTTCGTTCAACTTCATTGTTGGCTTCCCCATTTAGCTTTGCTAGTTTGTTTTTTAAGGACAATCTGCGATATCCATTTCAAATGGACCGGATATACAAAGAAATCGGTGGATTTGGATTCATCCAACAGTTTTATTTGATAGCGCTCGCCCTGTTCCATTTCTACACGCCGTTTGAGCTCGTACAAACGGTGTTCACAGGTTAAACCAACTAAAACGCAGGCTTTTTTTGCAGGTTTATTTCATTTCAAACTATTTTCCCTTTGCAGGAGAAAAACCTAATTTCGTGTGTACTCAGAATGGTACAAGTTTCTTAAACAAATGTCCAGAAAACAACATTCGGAACTGCGACTCGGTTGACTATGATCCTTACCCGAACACGTTTACAAGAGAAGTAAATTAATCCCTTTGGAATTTCAAATGAGAGATGAGACCTTGTTTCCAGTGGGGGTTGATATGTGACCAATCCCGTATGGAAAAGCTCGTGCAAAGCTTGTTCATGGCTGGATTCCTCATCGGGGCTCTCGTCCTTGGTCCAATGGCAGATCGAATTGGGCGGAAATTGACGCTAATCATTTCCGTTGTTGGTTCCATGGGAGCAGGGTTCATATCCTCATTAATGCCTGGATACGTTCTGTACGTCTGCGCTAGGTACGTTGTGCATACGATACATTTTGTAATTTCCCTAATTTGCCAAGATTTTAGATTTTTAGTTGGGGTTTTTACTGCCGCGAATATGACTTGCAGCTTTGTACTGGCGACAGAACTCATAGGACCAAACAAACGGGGCCTAGCTGGAAATGCCATTCACGTAATTTCTAAACTGCAAAGGCAGTGTGTCTCTATTTAATGAATTTCATTATCTGTTCCAGGGAACTTTCCCAATTGGAATAGTCGTTTTCAGCGGCCTTGCATTTTTAGTTCGTGAGTGGCGAATATTTAGCTCCGTTTGTAGTTCTGTTGGAACTATTTTGCTCGTCTGTCTCTGGCAAGTCTCTTGATTCCTTTGATGTGCTAAGATTCTGCGACAGGAAATTAACTTCTTTTGACAGGTGGATTCCTGAGTCTCCCCGCTGGCTCTTCACAAAAGGAAGATCAGAAGAGGCAATTAAAGTCCTGGGCGACATTGCAAAGCGAAATAAAAGAACTCTTCCAACCACCGAAGTGATTATGACTGAATACGCTGGTTCTGGGAGTGTTCTGCATGGGAAGGGAACAAGCATCCGAAGTCTCTTCTTCAGTTGGCACTACTCAGTCCTTATTCTCATCCAGTTGTACCTCTGGTGAATTGGATTTTAATTAATGACGCAATCTAATTCACTTTTTAATAATTTAAAGGTTCGCCACCAGTGCCTTGTACTATGGCCTAACAGTTGGAGCTGGAACACTCGGTTCAAACATTTACATCAGTGAGGCAATGTCAGGCGTCGTTGAGTTCCCCGGCCTCCTTGTCTCAAATTACCTCATTAATCACCACTGGTAATTACGATCAAGTCTCTCCTCTCTGACTGATCGCTTTGCAACTTTCCCACAATGTAGGTGGGGAAGAAGAAGGACGTTGGCAATTTTCATGTCATTCAGCGGAGTGTCTTGTCTGCTGGTGAAAGCAAGTCCTTTCCTCCTGTTCCCACTCCTAGGGAAACTCACAGTCTCAGCCACCTTTGCCATTATATACATTCAAAGTGCTGAAATGTTTCCAACGGTCCTGAGGAACAGTGGCATTGGACTTTGCAGTTGCTTCGCCAGGATTGGCGGGATTCTCGCACCAATCATTTCAATGGCGGTGAATTTAGTGGAAATTATCAAATTGGATGCTTTTAATTCCGATTGTTTTTGTAGGATGACGTCGTACCCGCTGGGCAGTTCCTGATTCTAGGAGCATTGGCTTGTATTGCTGGTTTGCTTGCATTACTACTTCCGGAAACTCTTAATCGACCCATGCCGGAAACTGTAGCGGATGTCAAGGCTTTTCCACATCTTGTTCCTGCCACGTGTCACAAGAAAATAATTCAACTTGGGACGCCTGAGGAAAATAAGGAAAGGAAAGGATTCCCGTGATTCCGATTTATCAAATTACTGACTCCTATTTTGTACACATGCTTTCAAGTAATCTACTTTCCTATGAACGATCACTCATTCCTTCCTACATATTGGAACTCTGTGTTTTTTTCTTTTCAAAGCCAGCTTTGTATTAAATTTACAAATTACCATCAGAGAGACGAAGAAATTATTATTATTTTAAACTCCAAATAACAGGTTTAAGTATGGATTGTTACCCAATTAATGTGGGTCTTCTAAATAATTAAAAATACCCAACTACAAAGTTTAGAGCGGAATAAACTTTAATCAATTTCAGGATCTCATGCCTCAAAGTTTTAAACTTTCTTTGCGTCTTATTGCTAAAACTATAGTTCGTGTCAACATGTAGGGTTCGTAATGCTCCCATTGGTCTACAATTTGAGCTTAAGTTGGTCAATTACAAACCATATTTAAACACTCGCCATAAAAATATTTCAGCCATTTACTAAAGGTTCAATCAGCCAAGAGTCCAAAGGAGAGATGGAAATTAGAATTCTTTCTACATTGGTCATCGTCTTTCTTGGAACATTTAAAATTTCCAGTTCCCTATCACCCGTCGAAACTAGTCAATTGTTCAAAATAAATGCTGACTATCAATACGCCTATATAAAACAATTGGTAGGATTTCTACGTGAGTTCCAGGAGTGCTACATTACATTGCAAACTCAATTTAATTTTCTGGATTTTGACTATGACTATATGGATTTCCCCATCACTTTCAAAAACCCAAAGCCATGGATTAACTACCGAACGTTTGATTGGTACCGGAAGCACAATAATTGCTCGATGTTGATTACATTTGAAAACCAGCGGACGATTAAATACCAACTAGCTACGGATAACGGCCTATCTAATTTGGCTAATGAACAACCTCGGATCTACGTCATATTCGCCATCCCCATATACGGTGGTGAAAATCATTTGCATGGATTTAATCCTCGGCATATGTTCCAAACGAGCCATGCAAATTCCTTCTACCCTTACTACTACGTAGCACACATGAAATACTTCGGACATGAAACGACGGGGTTTAGTTATTTGGAGATTGTCTGCCAAACATGTAGCGATACAGCATACGTGAGGCTCAAGCTCAACCATGACACCTCATTGGTCAAATCAGAGATACTGAAGTCACTCAAGAAAATATCTGCTCAAGTGATCCTACGGGGCGACCGTGGAAGATGCCTTTCGCCTCATGTGAATGTTCGAAACATCCCCCTTGATCAGAAGCGACATGAAGACTTTGAGGAGCTTGTTCTCTGCTCAGTTGGATGGAATACGACACAAATTAGACTTCCCGCTTCGCTTTATAATTACGGCACCAGCTTCTCCAGCATTTCTTTCGGTTCCTTTAGCAATCTGCAAATTGAAAACATTTTCTTCATCCCTACTGACATAGATTCTTTCAATTTTATCACATGCGACGGCGTATCCAAGCCTCGGTTGTCGTTCACAGTCTTCCTCGAGCCGTACGAAGCTTACGCATGGATCGGTATACTTGCAACTTCCTTCGTAACAGTTGGAGCAGTTGGAATTTGCAGTGTAGTATTTTCTTACAAGGCTAAGTGGAAGGTTAGATGGAGGAAAGGGATGAGGCACGTGGTTCATTTACTTGTGCCATTGCTCCAGCCCTTGATTGAACAGGGTATTCACTCCGGCCAAGAGAAACGAATAAATGAAACTCGTCTGGGAAAAGTTTCATTTGGACTTTGGATAATGCTGGGGATTGTCCTCACAAACGGATATAAAGGTGTCGTCGTTGCAATCCTATCCGTGCCAAACCCACCAATACACCTGTACAAAAAATTTGGTCAAATGGAAAACTTTACATTGTTCACCACCGTCAAGAAGTCACTGGAGTTACTCACCTTTGCCCGTTATCCTGGTGATCCACCGCAGACTTCTCCGATTGGGAAATGTGGAGAGTTCGAGCATTTTGACAAATGCAGTGATTTCATTGTTGGCTTTGAAGAGGATTATTTCGCTGGAAAGGATTTAAAGAATAAGAGCATAAAGAAACTGCTGAGAAAAGAAGTCTACGACAAGATGGCTTTAGATTTTGCAAAGAATGTGTCTAGTCTTGTGGAAGGGATTTCAGGATGCCATCACACAGCGTTCGTCGAATGGAAAGCATCATTGAATGGTTTCTTGAATCGATTCAGAAAAATCAGGCCAGGCATCACGTTCTATAAAGGAGAAGAAGATTTTAAAAGTCAGGTGAAAGGATGGTCAATTGGAAATACGGGTTACTCACCATTCTATGTGGGGTTAAGTCGTCTTTTTAACACCGGAATATACAAATTTTGGAAATACTGGGCAGTAGATAATCGAGAAATTGCAAACCAGTCACCAAAACGAACTAAAATTGATATGAATTCTAACTTGGTGACAATTTTCTACTTCCTACTTTTTGGGATATTCATCTCCAGTCTTATCCTTGGGATTGAAAGAATGTCAATATACTTTCGACTTTGCAAAAATGTAATGGTCACAGGTCTTCAGAATAAATGACAAAATTATATTAATAGAAGAATGCCCGATAAGTACTTGCAAGTCATTCTTTTCATTTTCAATTTTGCCCATTCGCACCAACTGAAGAATGAATCTAATAAATTATCTTTGATTATCAATTGTCAAAACGGTCCGGATTTGTCTGTAATTGGAATGTGAATGTTCACAGATCTTCCTTCAAAGACTCAATAGCAGCAACAAGGACTTGGGCTTGAGCCTAATAAACAAAAGAGTAAGGAACAATGCTAAATCGATTGTCATCCATTGTCCTCACCTTTGCGTGTTTGATTTCAAATTCCGTAAGTTCAAGCAAGTTCTTTCTAAAGTCAGCAACTCTCCGCAGTTTAAATTCCTTCAACTCATCCTTGGCCTTGGAAGAAATTGCTTCAAATTTCTTACACGCCTCGTCCTGCGCCTGCTCGGCCTTTATGAAATAAAAAACGTATTTTCATCATTAAAAGTGAATAATTGTGAGGCAGAACTACGCCAAACAAGGCCAAGTTACACATTCACTCTCTACATTTGCGCGTCTTACTTCAGAAACATCCAATGCCTGGAGCAACAGCAGCATGACAAGTACAATCAAAATTGTGTTCCAGCAAGCACTTTAATTGTAGTGGATAATACGTACACTTGCCACATCCCGATTCTTCGCCCGTGCCTTGTCCAGGTTCTTATTAGCCGTTTCATAATTAGCCAGACATCTACGTCGCCTGTACAGGAGATTCTTGGCTGCATGGGAGTCTCGCATGTAGTAACGCAAGACATCCGACAACTTCAGATCTTCATCAGACGCAACACGATTTTCCACTTTCTGAATTAAAAACAATAATCTCAAAACCCTTTGCTCATCCAAGAAAACATGAATAAACGACGACGAATCTCACCCGAACTTTCTCAAGAGCATCAGCGAATTTGGTCAGAAACTTTTCTAGTTCATTTGTGTCAATTGTAGCCAATTGAATTAATTCCGATGATATTTTGATATTGGAGTCGGACACATTTTTATGCGCCTTGGTCATTTTGTCAGACTTAGCTGTTCCATCCTTGAGATGTGAATGATAATCAATCAGGAATGTTCGCTCACTATCAAAAAATTCATCCACGTCCTTTTGCGTGGCAGACAGAAGCAACTCGTCCGTCGACTGGCCAAAAGACTTGATAAGCCCACCAAACATTTCCTTCTTGTTCTTTCCACGAACGCTTAGCTGCAGAGAAAAAAGAGTAAAAATCCAAAAGCTATAAACTGGAGAGACGACACGGACAACTAACCTCTTTATCGTATTCAAGAAAGACTCTAAAGTTAAGGTCGTTTCGAAAAATTGGATGATTGGCCAGACGAAGTAGAAAAACTTCATGGTTAGCCACGGTCTTCTTAAATGTAGCCAAGTATTCCCTGATTAAATTAAAAATCAAAATTAGACAAATATAAGGTTAAGTTAATGGTAGCAAAGTTGGGGATGATTAATAAATCTTACGCTTCCAATTCTTGTTTCATTTTGGAAAATTCTTCTTTAGTCATTGTCCCTTCACCCTCTCCTAATTTTTGCAATTTTTCACGAGAAGCGTCAAAATCTGGTCTGGGTGGGGCGGGTGGTATCTTTCCAAAAGAAATTAAAAATCAGCAAACACCATTAACATTTGGTAATTTAAGAGTATACTTACAATATACCCTGCATATTCCTCATTGTCTTCAAACCGATCATGGAGCCAAACAAATTCTTCATGCTGTCGAACGACGGAGAATTCATTCTTCTCAAACCCAGGCAAAGTCGTCTAAAATCAAAAAGAAACAATCATAACCCGAATTTGAATGTCATCAAATGCATTCTTGCTTACCTTTGTATGTACAGTGAACTTTACTTTGTCGCGTTCACTCAATGCATCCGAAATGTCAACAACCAGGGAATGCTCATCCTGAAGATCCCCCGTTTCTGGTCGTGAAGGCTGGAATGTAGAAGATATGAAATTAGAAGCTGATTTTATGAGTTGAGTACTAGTTGAGTACTCTACTGTAATTGGCAACCTCGTTATCTTCCGGAGGCAGAAGTTCAGGGTCAGAATTAAATAGACCGTCAATCATCCTGTTGTGGAGAGACTAATGACCCGGAGACTAATTGGTGTCCAAAGAGTGTTAATTCCAGAAACTGTGGAATGTTTATGGAAGGGGAGAGAGGTAAATGTCCGTTGTAAATGACTAGAAAAACGCCTCCCTGTCTCTTTGTATGCTAAACTAGCGAGTGCCAGTTGGTAACTGTTAAAGTAAAGTATGGTTATGTCCGTGTCCTTCCTTTCTGACTCATCACATTAATCACAGCTGCTCTACAGTTAACATAGGAAACACGGAACAATAGGAAACGGGGATAATATCAAATGCTCATTAATTAACCCCATAGTACTATTACCCAATTATAAATCCCAATAGTGTGTGTAAACAGAATTAAATGTTAGAGACTGACTGTAGCAACAGTTTAGAATTTGTTTCCTTACCAGCATGGTTGACCCCGAAGTGACCTTCCTGGATGAGCAAAATGAAACTGCTTAGAAACTGACACTAATTGGGTTTCACTAATTAATTTTAGGCCGAGAAATGACAGCTTTTTTTTAGCTTAGCTAGCTGTCTCCCTCACTCACACATGGGCAGAACAAATGCTCATTTTTACACATTGGAATTTGATGGAAATGACTTCCAGTGGCCTCAAGGACCAAGAGGTCAGAGGTCAATCCTTGTAGAAATACAATAAATGTAGCAATTAGTCTCTTATTACACGTCATGAAGAAAACCATTCTTAATTTATTTCATTTCATAACCCATAATGGAAATGTTTTTTCAAAAAGCATTTCTACGCCTCTTTCTTTTTTTAGTTGCAGCGAGCGCTGTGATGCGATGCGCGATCAGAACATTTAAAAAAGCTCCTGCGATTTTTAAATCAAAGACATCCTGACTGTCGAGTAGCCGGAAGTACTGGATCATAAAATGCTAGAAGAAAAAATGAAAGGAATGAGAGGATTATTGATAAAAAATCCAGAATTCAATTCATAAAGAAAGCCTGAGAGGCTTATGGTTTACGAATCAATGGATGGCTCCCTCTCTCTAGGCGCGCGTAATCTGGCGTGGAGCCGCAGCCTATTAAAAAGTGAACTGAAGCAATTTGGGACCGTTCACTAATTTAATAATCAATTTATTACCCCAGTCTCCTGTTGCCTCTTTGGGACGCAATCCGAAGTCCCAATCACCCGATCATTTTCATAAGCCTAAATCTAAACTTGGAATTATTTAAACAAAATTATTGTGGAAAAGGCTAAACATAAAGGAAACATAATATGGAAGACATTTCGTATTTTGTCAATTTCGACCAAAGGATTTTCCAACTTGTGAGTTTATATTTTATATTGAAATACTTGAAGTAAAATGGTTTTAAATGAAATGGAGAAATATTAAATACCTCTGATGATTTTGAGGTATTAACCAGTAGGCGAATATGAATCAAATACTGGGCCCAATGCCTCATTTTTGGGGAGTTATCCCTAATAGCCTTTTTTAGAATCTCGGTAAGAGTACCACAGAAAATCGATTGATATTTGTGTCATGTCATCGTAATTCTTAATTCCCCTCCCCTCATAAAAAGTTATTATTCCCTTGTCCCCCTCTCCTGTGGCTATGATAGCATTCTTGCACGATCCCTGCTACAATCCTCTGGCCTGCTTGTTATTTACTTGTGTGTATTGATTCCAGAACCTTGAGATCCAAGAGGTTTGATTGGTTTTAATCAGTATATGGAGTCGAGTCTAATTCAATTTTGTTCAAAGGTTTAATAGCGGATTGATGAAGATACTCCTTGGCTGAGTTTGTCTTTGCCTTTTGGTCGGTCGCAATCCCTCTCATCGCTATCCTTCAGCGCCCTTGTCAGCAAGTTAAAGTACCCCTGCCCTGGTCGACATCGAAATGGCCTCTGGACTCGGAACATCTGAGCAAAACCCTCCAACTGAAGTTTACTTCGAATATGAAAAGTAGGTACACTTATCAGTTGTAAGGAAAGCGCTAATGTACTTTCCAAGAGACTACTTTTCCCTCTTTACTTTTCAGATTATTCAACTTTTCACTTCCGCTTAATGTCACTCTGGCTCTTCCGATCACAATACCCTTTGAGGACCTTCCAGTTGCAACACCGATTGAGGTCTTTCCTCTTTCAACACCAACTAGTCCAAACTGTCCTGATGAGCAAGCAGCTGATGTCCAGACGTATGTGAATACTGGTGTTTTACGCATACAGTTTTTCCATTAGTTTATTCTCTTTGAATTTCAGATTGGTGGAATACCCTTTGGTTCCAGCAGCTAGGCAGATATTCACAGACGGACGATTGAGCATTAGTGTCAAAGACGTGATGTGTCTTGGAGAAGGACGATATGTGAATGATCAATTAATCCAGCTCTGGATGCATTATATTGTCGACCGACTTACTCCTGCTGAGAGAGACCGAGTATATGTATTCAATACATTCTTTTATGATAAATTAACCATTGGAAGAGCGAGCGATCCTGAAGTTGACTTTGGCGCTGAACGAAGATACCGACGGGTGAAAAATGTGACGAAAGATGTGGATATATTTGAAAAGGACTTCCTCTTGATACCCATCAATAAGAAGTAACCTTTGAAGTTCTAAATTGAGCTTTAATCTAGAAATGTTGAATGTTTTGTCTTTTTTTTTAAAGGTCTCATTGGTTTGCAATTATTATTTGCTTCCCTGGGAAGACTGGAAGATTTACGGCGACGAAGGAGAGAGAAGCAGTACCTACTAAAATGGAAAGTGAAAAACCAGAAGAAATTCCTGTATGTGAATATTGTGGAACTCAAATTCCTGGTAAGTAAATAACACAATTAAGTGTGGTTTTCATCGGAATTTGTTTAACCAAACATTTAACATTGTAATTTTCAATGGAAAGGTGATTCAAAAAGACGTAAAACTGGCGCGGATGCAGTCCCTTATGATGCAAAAGGCAAAGAGACAAAACATCCCTTGAAGTCGGAGTGCTCGAAAATGTCGAATATGGACCCTTGCATTATTGCACTGGACTGTGTTCGTGACTACCACGCTGCTGTCTTCGCTACTTTGCGGGAATACCTACACATGGAATATGTAGTAAGTGGCTACCGATTTACATTTATTCATTATAACCATAATTGAAGCAAAGCATTTATTCCATTTTTAGCATCGGAAATATCCTGAAACTATGGTTACAAAGGTATTTCACTGGAAAGAAATACCCGCCTTCCAACCAATTCTCCCATCCCCATCACAATCAGCGAGGAGCGAACACGGACTTTATATGCTTCAGTTTGTCGAGGAATTTTTTCGGAAGCCAATCACAAACTTTGCTCACAATACTAATCGGTTGCATGACTGGTTTACGCCTGCAGACGTCGAGAACAAGCGGCTGGAGATCTTCAATTTTATCTTGATGTACACTTATCATTACTTTCCAGAGCGTATGTGTCGTCTCCCACAATTCAGGACCTTGCCCCCCGCCGTGATTGTCACAGTGGACCACGAATACTGTGAAGGCTCAGCAACACAGCAAGTTGGCTAAGGGAAGTTTCTTAGAATAAAAATATATCAGCATGTTTTCTCCAAAGGGGTATGTTCAGAAACATAGTTTTTGAATGAAAATAAAACAGCTTAATTGTGTACTTTGTTGTGTACTAATCTTTTTTTACAGTTCTCGTTAATGAATGAATGGATTGGCTATGGGAAGGAACGACCCATTGCCTTTGAACGTATGAAGATTACTCAAAGCACAATTGCTTGAACCAGATTAGACTGATGTTTTTTTTCTTTACAATTTTATAAAGGTCATAAAAGAAACTTTACATCATTCAACATGCTTTTAGATTTGCAGAGAACTGCAAATCAAAATGGAATCCTTACAAACTAATTCATGCGGCCTGAATGACAACAGAAAAAGAATTGGAGCAAAATTACATTTTAATATTAAAGATTCTGCTCCTTTCCATTTGTGTTTCCTTTTTCAAATTCCCAATGTAATATCTTGCTAACCAACTGACTAATTGTTATTTTTAAACCATCATAAAATTTCGAAAGGAAGTTGGATTAATACTAGCTCGGTCGTTTCCATGAATTGAGCTTTGGGTGATTGTGGAATTAACCTTTATTTCATATTCTTTGTCCTGCAGCTTGACTGGCCACAGAGACAATGCATTAGGATGTTCAAGGCTATTCGGGGTCACAGGGATAAGCCGATGCAGCAAGGCTTTAAAAGGGGAAGCCCTTCTCTCTGGCAAGCTTCATTTGAACCTGAGTGACAAACCTAATAACTTGTTCGATCCCTTTGCTTATTGATCAACATGGCTGACAACGACGCTGATAATATTATGGAACGAATTCTCAATTACGCAGAATTTAACCAAACAGCTCAAACTCTCGAAGGTAAGACTCGAGAATTTGAAAATTATTTATAATGAATATTAACAATTTTCTATTTTCAGTTTGCCAGCCACGGGTATATTTTGAGGGTGATATTATCAAAGGGAAGATTGCATCATTTCCACAGCAATTCCCGTTCCCTTGCGATCGAATTCTTGTCATGCCAGCGGTCGTGGAAGAATTTGCAAAACATGGCGTCCTGACTAAGAACATAAAGGCCAAGACTAAACACGTCTCCCCACTAGATGCCTCTAAAATCAAGGAAGGCATGCAATGCATTGTGCGTCATCGGAACAGTACTCACCGCGTCGTAGTAAAGCGGATTCTGAAGATTTACGTCTACCAGTGCTATTTTATCGACACTGGCTACCTTCATGTCGTCCACTCATCCTTCATCTACCCACCGAATGATTTGTTTGACGAGCATCCAGCAATGGTGTCCACATTCCGCCTGGATGGGCTCTCGGCATTCGCTTATTCACCTCAACTTTTACAAATCCTTCAACATCAGATTGATTTTAATGCAGGAACCTTGACCCTTACCATGACCAAAGAGGGACAGATCCCCAACGTCATTCTTGAGAGCTCTGCGTACCCAAATCAAATACTCAATCAGGTTATCGCAAAGTATTTATACAGTTTGATGGAGCCGAAACAACTTTTTCTGCGATACAAATCATGGTCAGCGGCATACATCACAGGGACTGGAGAAGATGGACTAGTGAGCCTCCAACTGGAGACGCCTCTCATTCATCACATCCTGGAACTTCTTCAGATTACCAGTTCAACTTGCCTTGAAATGAACACTGACGACATTGTCCTGGATAAGCCCTATCTCATGCCCGATGAGAAGTCATCCGACATTTTTCACCGAGTCAAGTTTTACGCTACTGGTGATGCCAGCGAGGGTAACATACTTGTCTACTTCATGGATACAGGCATTGGAAGGGTTTATCAAAGATCCGTCGCGACTGCACAACTCGTCAGAGGGTTTGGGAAATTGAGCTCAATTCTACAAATCCCAAGGGCCTCGTTTGAAGCGAGGATTGAGAGCTTGAATGGCGTGCCACGCAAGACACTGGACAAATTGGTTCAATATGATTCGCCGTGTGTCGTCAACTGGGTAGGATCGAGCGGTAAAGTACCACTTGTTGAAATCTACAAAGAAGTTCCTGGTTCCCTCCGAAACATCAAAGAAGGCTTGAACATTCCCGCAGCCGTGGAATCAGTGCAGTCGCTACCATTTTTCAATCGGCGCCTTTTCTCATCACTTTACAACTGGAGGACGCCATACATGGGAGTCAACTGGGGAAACGGAACAGGAAGCCAATCAGTCATCGATCTGACTTCAAATGGACCCAGATTCTATGGAAACGTGTTCCTAAAGGGAGCTCAATTGGGAAATTTTTTCGTTCGTCCGATGAAAACCACTAAAGTCCCATATGAGCACAGTGGAACAGGACCGATCATTTGTGGCTGCCTTTACGATGGGGAGATCTTCATTTACTCACCAAATGAGTATTCCCCACCACGCCGATGTCGCCTCATCAGTCGCTCCATGCCTCAACCCGTGCCTCATTTCACCCCTGAGATGGCCAGGGTCATGGTCCCTGTTTGGTTTATGGACGAAGGAGTCGAGGCGAAAGTCTTGACCAAATATCTTCGAAAAATCGACGGCCCAAGCGCCCATATGCCAATCCAATGCGCCTTGATCAAATGGGAATTCAAAGGTAAAGCCATTCAGCGGATGGCACTGAAAGAACCATTAAATGTACACGTAATGATGCACGTTCCCATTTCCTAGATGACGCAGGAATAAAATTCGACTGGACTCAGGATAATTGGAATTCTTTCTTCGAGCGGATGACAGGGCGGAGGATCTCGATGAAAGTCAAGTACACCGTGATCGATCAAATTCATGGGATTTTGGGCGTGTGCGTCACTGATGTGAAGCTGGTTCAAGATGGCATGGAGATTAAGCTGGATCCTAGGCAATAATTCCTTTTGGCGGAAACTCTGTTTGATATTAATATATTTATATATTTATTTATATTAGTTTATAGCAAGCGACGAGGATTTGCAAATACGCAATATGACTCGTGTCTAATGAATTGCAGAATGTCCCTTATTTAGGGCGACGATTGCTTTCCCCTTATGAGTCGGTTTTACTCGATTACTCATTTTACTAATTGTTCGTAAAGTTTACAAAGGGTGGCCAAATATTTGAACAGTGGAATTAATTTGTAATATCCAGACGTAGGATTACACACTGTGTGAAAAATTGATTAAAACTTTACATCTCTCCCAAGCAATTACGGAGTTTGTGTTTTGACAATTAATTTCTAAAGATCAATTGATCTTTACTTGCTTATGATTTACTCGAGTTAAGAGGCAAGTTAAGGTCAAGCTTTTCAATTACAATGGCCTCACTTCTGTCTGCAAAGTGGGTCATTTTACATAGATTTAGAAGCCATTAAGGCAAGTGATGATGTCACCGATTCCACACTACAAGGCCAATAATCATAGAATTCTATTATTAGACAAAAGCATAAATCGAATGGATCTTTTGAATCCATTCTTTGAACTTGATTATGAGGTAGGCTGACTCATAGTTTCTATTTCCATTTTAGAATTAGCATTCAGATATCCACAATTAAACTAAATACGAAGCAATTAAACTCTTCATGTGGTTAATAATGACTACTTTAAAGTACACGACTTGTAAACTATCCATTGCATTGGACTCTCTTTTTAGCAAAAGTTCTTAAAAGGCCTTTTGAACTCCTTTTACTTGCCGTTAATGGACAGTTGAAGCTTTAAAATCTGTTTAGGCACAAACATATAGACGGAAGTCAACGTGCCTTGGCATCAAGCCCTTTCAATTATTGTTCTAAACTAATTATGGCTTTCTTTTGCTTCCATTAGCTCAAATTAATTGTTCCTCACGCACTGTGGATGGAGGCAAAGGCAATTTCTAACAGGCTTTTAACATTAATGTTTTGTGTACTTTGAAGAGATTCAAAATAAGTGAATCATGGTTGTAATGGCGAGGAGAAAAATGGACGCAAAGGTTGTGGAACCGGCGCAGACGCAAACATCCAATTTCATCAAGTCCCCAAAGAGTTGTCCCACCAGGGTACCTCCATCTAGTTTCTGATCCTTGGCTGCTTTAACTTGTTCCTCGGTCTTTTGCTTTGCAGCAGCTTGCAAATTCTTTGCATTGCATTCATCTGTCTTACCTTTGACGACACATTGTTCAGACTCGGAGCACTTGACACCCTCAGCCCCAGCAGCGGCATTACGGAACGGGTTTCCTTGGGCAATACTGCCCAGCATTTCCTGACTCAAACAGTGGGATCCAGTGGTGAGGACACACTTGCTTCCTTCCCGCCTGTAGGCAGTGCTGAAGCCAAGAGAGTCGTCTGCTTCTGCGCAGCCGCACTCACCATTCGAGTGACATCCCAAGTTCTGCGATTGGTTGCAGAATTGACCAGTCAAGCCAACCACAGACTGTAGAATCTGACTCAGGCTGTGGTCTTGCTCACCCGCCGGCTTGTTCGCCATATTCAAGACATCGAATGGGTTGGTCGGGATTTGTTTTTTGAAAGCAGTAAAGAAGGACTTGATGAACTTTTGTCGTTCCTTCTCCGAGTTGTAATTGCACTTATCCCCAAAGTTGAGTTTATTCTTCGCCGCGATTTCAGCTCCAAGGCGTTGTATGTCTGGGTCAAAGAAGGCCTCACTTCCAATCACAAAGAGGATCGACAACAGGAGCAGCGCCGTTGCTTTGCCTTCCATTTCCTGCCACAACAAAAGATTCTTGAGTGAAAGCGACCTTGGATGGGAAACAAGTGAAAGATTGAGACTTACTTTTAATTTTGGATGGCTTTTGCTACTGGGTCAGAGCAAAGATCTTTCTCCGTAAGTGTTCAAACGGACTCTGATGAAGGGTGTGTCTCGGAATTTGCAAGGAGCGATTCGAGGCAGCTTTTCGCATAAAAAAGGTCCAATTTCGTAGCGAGCATTTGGCGAACGGGTGTCTCGGATCGGAAGGAGAAGAGGACCATGCTCCATGATCCTTACTGGGAGTGGCAAAAGAATTTTAGCACAAAAAATTGGCATTTGGTTATAAGCAGAGCTTAACACGACTAGGCTACGGAGAAAAGATTTGGGGAGTTGGTCCTTTGACTTAACTTTCCTTTGGATCTGGTTTTGGCAAATGCCCAGTGGATGAGAGGACGCAGACACAAACAGAGCTCTAAATATTCAGCCCTTTCAAGCATAAATGTCTACAAGTGACCTTCTACAAACATCCTGGAGTTCAAACAAACAAATCCAATGACTAACTGACTAACATTGACTTTTCTAACCTCTTTATGAAGAATACTCATGAACAAGAGAAAATATTTTAATTTCAATTGGCCAAACCATTAGCCCAATTCCCGTTTTTGTGTAAAAATTGGATTTTATTTCATTTTTCAACATTCTAAAATATTTTGTGACTTTTGTTGTCCTCAAACTGTAATGAATTCTCCATTCGTCTGGATAAGGAGACAAATCCCGGAAATCTTGAAAGAAGAAAATGATGAAAAATTGGGAATTTTTACATGATTTTTTTGTACGAATTTTTATTTTTCACGAATGCTTCCATCCACTCAGGAATGTGCAATGTTTTAATTTGTAATGAGTCATTACTCTTTGACCTCCAGTGCCCTTTGATTATTCAATTAAAGTAAGGAATAATCGGATTTCAATGAATTAAGTACAATTCACTTCAATTGATGAGTTTCCATGTCAATTACGACCTTCCAGTCCCATTCATTTGCCCATATTCGGCGACAGAAACGCGGGGAGGCTTCGGAATTCACTTTTTGTGGAGCCAGGCGGTAGAGAAATCTTTTCTTCGTTCTTGCTTTTAAATGTGGAGTTAAATTGTGGAGTTAATTACATCGGATTAAGCTTGATTTAATATTTGGGGTATAAATAGGACCGTATAGGTTGACACGAAAAGGGTTACAATGGGTGACAGACCAATTTTTGATGCTGGGGACTGGGCCTGTCATCGGGTACTAGGAGCTGGTAACTTCGGAATTGTGTACCACTGGGTTCATAAAAAGAGTGACTACTCTTTTGGTAAGTTTGTCTATCTACTGGCCACTACGGGTACCTACGAGGAAGGTTACAGGTGTTAATTGTTGCTGTTTACTTTCAGCTCTCAAGGAGCTACGGATTGGTCAACATTGCACTCAGGATGAGAAAAAGGACTATGAGGAACGATGGAAGAAAGAAGTGGATTTGATGTCGCACCAGCTTCAATCAAAGTACATTGTTTCAATCCAGAATGTGCCGGATGAAATTAAGAGTGCCAGAGGGGATATCCCCTTACTTGCAATGGAGTATTGCTCTGGTGGAGATTTACGAGCGATTCTTCGGCGACCGGCAAACTCTGCTGGCCTCAATGAGTGGCAGGTGAAGAAGATTTTGCATTGCATTGGCGAAGGGGTAGCGTATTTGCACTCCATCAACATCATTCACAGAGATTTAAAACCGGAAAACATTCTCTTGACTTCGTCTAAGGTTCGGATTTATGATACACCAACCTTGCATTCTACCAAAGCCTATTTGGAATAGCATGTCGATGGTTACCTTTTTTTGATTACAGCCTGATGGCGTGTTCAAGTTGACGGACATGGGGTTCGCTAAAGTCCTTCCTGGAGGTGAAAGCTTTTGCGAAACCGTTGGGGGCACTCCGCAGTATTTGGCTCCCGAAGTCTTCCTGAGGAAACGGTAAGCTAATCTAGCTTGTAAACTTTGATTGTAACTTGGTAACTGGGATTTATTGTTTTAACAGATATGACAAGATGGTGGATTATTGGAGTCTCGGAATCATTGCTTTTGAGATCATATGTGGAATGCGGCCCTTCCTTCATGGAAAACCCGCGGCTGAATGGTACGCCTCTTTACTTTTTGCAACAGCAACAGTTTTACAAGTGTATAATATCCCTGTTGGTCTCTTTCAGGATTCAATGCCTTGAGAAGAAGGAGTCAAACGTGATTTCCGTCTGCGAGGGAAAAGACAACGAGCCCGTCCATATGACTACGTTCCCATACAATACTAAAATTTCCGAGTAATGAACTTATATGCATTTTTTCAATTCTTGCGTATATTTGTACTAAACGCGGATATTTCTAGGAGGCTGAAACGCTGCTTTGAGATGTGGTTAGCAATAATGCTCGAATTCGATCCTAAACGACGTGGAAAAAAAGCCCAGTCGAACGGCGAAGGAGAGCTGGTTGGACTGGATATGCTGAGAACTATTCTCAAAATAGATATGCTAGATATCTACTGCCCCGGCAGAAGACTGAGTTATGCTGTTGGTTGTTCAACTACGTTTGCCGAGCTCCAAATTTGGATTGAGAGGGACATTGGAGTTCCTGGGTCGAGTCAGCTCTTTCTCACTGCGGATTCCAAACTCCTGCAGAGTCCAACGGATTGTCCGCTTAGCTTTGTCTTAAAGGTTTGGCGATATTCTTAAGTATACTGGGTTAATGTGTCCTTTACAAATACAATCATTTCTAGAAAACACGGATTTACCTGATTCCCACGGACACAGCCAGCAAGTTTTACCAAGAATTTGAGAGTCCCAAACCGGTCACTGAGTTCAAACTGATGTGGAAGAAAGCTGTGAATGAACATTACATTATGTCACGACGACTTTGGGCATCAGTCGTTCACTTTACCCAACGACAATTACACTGTGTTGACTTGCTTCAAAATATCCTCAATGTGCTCAGGTAAGTTTAACCATTAAAACTAAAATCTATATAATAATTTTGAATCTGCATCAAAGAAATAGGGTTTGGTTGCTTTCTGTTTCAGATTTATATATCTCTATATTAAAAATTCTGTCAATGAACCACATGCTTATACTAAAATCCAAATTAACAAAAATGTCCTTTTAGGGAATACTGGTGCTCAACTGTGAACATGGCTATGGCGAAGACAGCTGCTCAAGTTACTGGGGATGTTTGGCGGCTTGAAGGCATGCGCATGCTGGACATGCAACTTGATGCTGTTGAGCAGGAAGCCATCAACATAAAAAACACTTCGGAAATTAGTTTTGATTTGGACGGCGTTGGAGTTGAGACGGAGCTTCTCCGTAGAGAGTGCGTCGATCTGAAGATGGACTTCCAAAAGGCTACGGCAGAGCTGCCAACCCTAACTTCCGATGAACTAAAATCTTCCGAGCTAGGTGCAATGTAAGCAAAGACAATTAATGAATGATAATATGTTTAATTGATATGGTCTATTTCCCCAGTTATCTCAACGTTCTCAAACAATACCCGTCCTTCAATGTCCCTCCAACAGCTCTATTGAACAGCACTATTCATCGTTACTTGGAGGTATTGGACGGATTGTGGAATAGAGCTTCTACAGTTCTTCGGTAAGAAAAATGTCAATTTTCGAATTTCCTTATTTGCCTTGTTTGTGATTTCCCTGTAGAAGTGAGATCTGCCGCATCCGTTTAACTCACCATGCTTTGAAACAATACCAAATTGTTGGTAATGCTGTTGGTCTTCTTCGTCACCGGATTATCATCCAACGAACTGAGAAACATCGTTCGATGCTTGGCCTGCCTTTGAATTACCCGGGTTATGAGTTTCCTCAAGGTTTCAATGTAAGTACAGGACAATCGTCAAAGCTTCAGTCCCCTAACCTTGTTCTCTTAAACGCAGAAGGAATGTAAGACTGATCAATCAACTGGAAAGAGCCAAGGCAATTTCTCAACTATGTAGTAAGACTGAGGTCGAAGGTTCTGAGCAAGGTGCATTCAAATTGCTTTCATCCCACCTCCAGTTGTGATTCAGATTAAAGTCCATTAGATCTCTTAACTCACATTCAGGAAACTAAAAAAAAAACTTAAAAAAAGTTAGCAAGATACTTTCGAGTTTTTGTTATTCAACTTAATTCAACTAGAATTGTTCTTCCTTTCTCTTTCGTTGGAAAAATTATTTCGAGATATAGTTTAAATATTTCCATAACCTGTACGGAGCCAAATAGTTCAAATATTAATTCTTTTCATTTACTGTTGAAATAATAAGTTTTAAGAAGCTTCATAATGTCTCCCAAAGTAATGTCAATCTTCCCCAATTCTATATTAATACAATTGAATGTGTAATCAATCCTCTACTACCCGTCCAATCAGACGCTGAGATTTCTTTCCAGAAAGCATCAAATAATGCGTATATTGTCTAGCAGTTATCGATTCTTTCGTTGGCGCTTCAAAATTTGTGTGAGCCTCAAGGTTACCAGGTTAAAGCAAATTTTAATTATGGCGGAAATTAATTTCAATTCCATTGTTAGATGTCGGTTCCAGGAAAATGAAGGCAGAGGCACATTTACGCTTCTGAAAATAGCCATCGCTGGTACCTATTGGATATGTCTTTCGTCCGCAGAATCAATCTCTTGCCATCCCTATAAGCACAAAAAGGTTTCCGTTGTAGAACTATAAAAGGTGGACAGGTGGAAGCGAGCTTACTTTGACAGCTCTAGGACTTTGCCAGTTTTAACGTTTTGAATGTGGGAGTCAAAGGCGCCGCTCTGGATTGGTTCCACTTTCCACTGCTGGTTTAATCCTCCATGTTTGCTCTACTCGACCAATCAGAAATTGATGGAACCATCCAATGGGTGAGGATGATGCGAACTTACAAAGAGAAGAACAATTCCTTCTTCCCTGTCCGATGCGTCCATTACAAACGTCTTCCCAGCCCCACAGGCAAATACAAAGGTTTTGTCACCTGCGATATTGCAAGTATTAATAAATAAAGGCAGGAAGAAGACCGAGATTGGACTTGCCAACTTGTTCAGCCCCCCATATTTGATTGGCTCTTCCGCCCCACGTGTACGGAATGAGGAGGGCTCGGTCCCTAATTTGACCTCCACCGACGTCCACGACCTTACAAAAGAGTGACAGAAAATGAGGACTCGAGACGACCCAGTAAGTTACGTCCAACTCACAAACTGGTTGACAGATGACAAGATTTTGTAGTTTAGACCACTTAAGACCTGCGCCATGTTCCTGCCTGGTTAGAATTTCTGCTTTGGAGATGACAATGGAATACTTTATTTATATATTTATATTTAATTAAACTCACCGCGATAAGTTGGGATCAAACCGCATTCGGCTAATTATCAAAACACGGGCAGAATGAATTCCTCTTTCGGTGAACACCAATTCATCTTGGACGAAAGGATATTTATTATTCGGGTAAAAACTCAGAAGTTTGCAAAATATTATTTTTAGAAATGCCTTGAATTCAAGAAGCCTACAAGGTGTTTGGTCTGTGGATCACAGCCACTTGTCTTCCGTCCAGTCTTCAAACTCAAGCCAAATTATTTCCTAAGCTTTGAGCAACGGTATCCTTTCCAGTTGTATTTCCTTGATGAACGTCAATACAATGTACATGACAATCACTCGGATGAGGAGGGCTAGGCTGGTGCTGATGGTCGACCAAAGCACAAACGTACCAATCGATAACTTTGTTACAAATTCAATTATCTGTAGAACCCAAAGGATGATGCTCACAAGTAACCATGCTTTCACCATTCTATCATCACGCTGGAAAACAGCAGTAATTACGAAAATGGGTTATTTGTATATTTTACATTTCTGGAATTTACTTTCCTCGCCCCTTTGCGCAGAATCAGGCCCATTACGAAGCGAATCACGGATATTCCGATTGTTATGTACAAGAGGACCAAGGACGAAGTGGCTGCAAGTTAAGTTATTAAAATGATTAATCCATACAAGAAATACTCATTTTACATGCGGTTTGTTCGTCAGGAGTGATGATCGAAGCTCGATTCAATTGTTTCACATCAGCAACTGCTGCAGATATTCCAATAATTGCAAGTATCTGCATAGTTAAATCACAAATCATATTAATTCATAAAGTTAAAATTGTAATTGGCTTTGCCATTACCATGTCCATAAGACCTAAAAAATTATTAAATATTAAAAGTAATAATTCTTAAAAGAATTAAGGTGGATTGCCCTTACCAGAGTGCATTGCCCTCTCTTGAGGACTCAATTTCCGACACATTCTTCACAATTGGTGGAAACGTTTAAAATTCTAAAATCTAAAAATAAAGTTTATTGACAGGAATGAGGTTAGAAAGAACATGACCGAGGCTCTTTTAAATTGCAATTGATGAATTACGTGTCACGCGGAACTACAATCATCGCAGCTCAAATGTGGTCATACCCACAGGAGCAAATGAGATAAAAGAATGACTCAATTGAGGATGATAAAGTAAGCAAAGTTTATCAGCACTTATTGGATTTATTTATATTGGATTCATTGGAAATCAATTCAATTCATATGAATATGGAGAGGTTCAAGGTAGGCGAGTATTTTGAAAATAGAAACGTCGAATGTTCAGTAGTTATATACTCCAAAATCACAAAGGTCAGTGTCAACTGTTGACAAAAGGATCGGATCCTAATCACTTGAAACCCTGACATGACAGAATCCTTGTTGAGATAAAACTGAGGGCTTTATGTGTTGGCATTCTTAAATGTTAAAGCAAATTAAAGATTCCTTTGTCATGTGTCACTGGTCGTGTCAATTTCTTTGCGTTTCTTCCATTAAAATTCTAAACATGGACGCTCGTTTGAGAATTTGGCCTCCAGTTTTCCAAAATTGGACCAAAATTCCAAAGTTCAGGACATCAATCTATCAGTTCCTTTTAATACCTAATTAATTAATTTTAAGAACTCATTCTCACTCTATTTATGGAAGTTTAATTTCAAGGGAGTTCAAAAGTCATCATATTTTTGTATATGAGGAGAAAACAACAGGACGGAAAAGAGACCATTAAGCATGGCTCGTATGATTCATGGCTACTGAGAAAGGACGCTGATCTAAATTCGAACCTAGAGAACTTTAATTTGTCAAAGAGAATGTCAATTCCCACCCCTTTGTCTTTGGACGTTCTTCAAAATCCACCCGCATGGACTCCTTCATGCCCCTTACTTGGTCGAAATCAAGCGACAGTTTAAGACGCTAACCCAGCAACAGCCTCCCAGTTCCAGCCCATCCACCGAGGTCGACTGTCCAAAGCGTCAGCACCATGAGAACACGAACGCCACAAAGTCTTCCGACTTCCAATCTTCAACGATTATTACGAAATTTTGCTAAATTGGAACTAGTAAGGATTTCTAATGGATTTATTACGATATTCACTGGACTAATCCCTTGCCTGAATTGAATAGCTAATCGGGATACTCATAATTCTGGGTTGTGTCCCTGTTACTTTTGTGCTTCTTCACAGAGGGAAGTTTTCAGAATTGGGTAAGCCGTGAAAACGTCGATGCAATAAGCATTCTATGATTCTTAATAACTTTTAATCTAAAATGCACAAAAATTAAAATTAGTATTTGAATGTTACAGAGCAAGCCGATTATGTGAAATATTTTGGCCTGGGTTTTATTCTGTTGGTCGCCATATTTTGGTTGCGAAGTGGACACGTGATACTCCGGAATCTGAACCAGGTAATATTTCCATGAGTCACCTCTCTGTAACAGAACACTGGTCATTGACGCTTCATTTTTATTTGGCACAGCACAAGGGCACGCTCCGTGATTGTTACATGCTGATTTTTTTCATCGGATTTGAAATCTTGTGCTTCACAGTACCACATAGACTGTCGAACTATGAGCAGATTTTAGATGACATTGTTCAGACAGGGCCCACTTACAACTTGTACTTCCTGCTCAAGACCAATCCGCTCACCATCATTCTTTTACTTTTTCAAATTGGGACCACCATGATCATGATGAAAGTGATTCAGGATATAAAACAGACAAATCGACGCATCACGTTGCTTCCAATGACCAACCTTACTGCCACTGATACTGCTCCTGGACCAATGACAGCCGATGAGGGACGCGTGCGTGCCACGTCAATCTACCCGTCGTTATCTTCACTCGAAGTAGCACTGGAGAACATTGTGATTCCACAATGTAGCGCTGCATCCACTCCCAAGAAATCTGTAAGCAGAAATCAGCTACTTTAATACAGAAAAAATGAAAAGCCGATATCCCATTTTATTATTAGGCTGTTGTTGCTGTCGATTCTTCCAAGAAGCCGCTGTTCCATCAGCTCAGGGACAACTGTATTGCAAACGAAGAGCTTTATGAGGACCCTGAATTCCCTGCTGATGCAAAGTCCCTTGGAACTAATAACGCAAAACGGCTGAAATGGCTCAGGCCTTATGTAAGGCATTTTCTAATCAGAAAATTCTCGAGAAACATAAATATAAGTGGCGCTTATTTCTTACCAGGAAATTGTAGACAATCCGAAATTCTTCTATGGAAAAGGTGATCATGGCGTGAGTCGTTTTGATGTGAAACAAGGGAAGCTTGGTGAGTAAATTAGAATTATTTTTATTCTTTGTGCCATTCATTTCCATTGTTTATTTAGGGGATTGTTGGCTTATGGCAGCAATGGCAAATCTAACCCTTCGAATGGACCTGTTCAATCAAGTAGTGCCTGAAGACAACGCTGAAGAAGAGTCCAGTTACGCCGGTATTTGCCACTTTAGGTAAACAGGAGTCTGCGCTGTGACTCCCACACCGTGCTTTATTCTTCCATTTGTTCGTAGATTTCATGTAGGTGGGGAATGGAAGGAAATCATTATTGATGACCGCCTGCCAACGGAAGATGGGGAACTCGTCTTCATCCACTCTGCAGACGAAAACGAATTCTGGAGTTGCCTTTTGGAAAAAGCATATGCAAAGTCAAACGCTTTCAAATCCATTACAGGAACCAGGAATTTACCACTAGAACTTTTAATTTTTATTTGTTTTAAGGTTAATTGGATCGTATCAGAAGCTTGAAGGAGGGAAGATTGGAGCGGCAATGAAGATGATGACAGGTGGAACTTTTGAGCAAATTCTTTTGAACACATCCCACACTGCGACCTCTATCTTTGACTTCCTCGAATCGACTTTGGCTGAAGGACAATTGATCGGGGCGGCCATTGGTTTTTACGTAAGTTTTGACCAAATTCCATTTTACAAGTCCATTTTGTATTGCTCATTCCAGACTGAAGAAGGCGAAGGACTATACAGCGGCCATGCTTATTCCGTCACTGCTGTTAAGCAACTGATGCTCCGGAGTGGCAGTGGAAAGAGAAAAGTTAAATTGGTCCGAATTCGGAACCCATGGGGGACTGAAGATGAATGGGTTGGAGAATGGTGTGATGGGTAATTTATTAAAAATGATTAAATGATGAATGTTTAATTGATTTACAATTGGATTTTAGACATCCACTCTGGGTTGGGGTCAACAAGACGACACGAAAGGACCTCCAGCTCATCTTTCAAGCAGATGGAGAATTCTGGATGCCGATCAAGTCGTTTTTGTACTATTTTGACACAATCGACATTTGCTACGTCAACAAGTGAACTCCATCTTCAAAAGATGGCAGCTCTTGTTTGCTCTCTGACGTCAAAATAAGTAATTAATAAGCATTTTTGTCAGAAATTGCTTTAGTAGTTTCAATAATTATAATTTTGGGCTTTTACAAATGCATTTCTACTACATTTAGAATCCTAGTTACATTCATAATGTTCTAGTTTTGACATTCTTTTCTCCATCTTTTGGACTCTTGTTTTGAAATGTCTAATGGATCCAACGGTAAAATCGAAACAACGTTTTGTTTCAAACGAAAGTTTCTTCGCTTAACTCCTTTTATTCTCAAAGCTCCTGAGTCATTCCTATTCCCATTTTAAATTAAGGACTCTTTGCTTTGTAATTCTGTGGCTTAGTCCAATTCTCTTTTTAAAATAACAATTTACTTGAACCTTATTTGTGACATTTAAAATCTGAACACGTGTTCCCATATTACATCCCATATTACAGGCGTGTGAAAATTATTCCTAAATGAGAATCATTCCCTTGTTTTAACTAATTAAGACAAATCCAAAGGAAATTAACCCTTGTGGTGTTCCTTTTAAGTTTAAAATTGTAATTACTGTTAGAACGTAAATATTAAACTTATTCAATTCCATTAAAAAATTTATGTTTTAAACCAATGAGAATGGAGGTCTGCTGAGGCGGCCGGATCACAAAAGTTGAGGAAGACATGAATCAATCATCAATCAGTTTAGTTTGCATTTTCTTTTATCAAGAACTCATTCTCACTCTATTTATGGACGCTTCATTTCAAAGGAGTTCAAAAGTCATCATATTTTTGTATATGAGAAGAAAACAACAGGACGGAAAGAGACCATTAAGCATGGCTCGTATGATTCATGGCTACTGAGAAAGGACGCTGATCTAAATTCGATCCTAAAGAACTTTAATTTGTCAAAGAGAATGTCAATTCCCACCCCTTTGTCTTTGGACGTTCTTCAAAATCCACCCGCATGGACTCCTTCATGCCCCTTACTTGGTCGAAATCAAGCGACAGTTTAAGACGCTAACCCAGCAACAGCCTCCCAGTTCCAGCCCATCCACCGAGGTCGACTGACTCCTAAGTATCCAAAGTGGGAATTCAACATGAGGACAAGGACGCCGCAACGAAGAATCCAAAGTGTTACTAATCTTAAAGTAACAGCGAGCATCTGTGCCAGTGTCGATTTTGTAAGTTGGAATTTTAACTAACAAAGTAGCTATGTGTAGAATTAATTTAATTCCAATAGATAATTGGGCTGGCCACATTCCTCTGCAGTTTGCCAGCAGCCGTTGCTATTCTAAAGGAACCAAAGTCTTCGGATCTGGGTGAGTGGAATAAAACGTTTAGGAGGAACTAGGAAAACTTTGCTCGAAAGAATTCCAAGGCCTTGCAAAATGCGTTTAGTTAGTCGAGTAAAAACTGATTGTGTGAATTATTACAGCAGATGAAGTGACCTTGGTGAAGTTCTTTGGCCTCGCTTCCATTGTGATTTTTGCTCTCCTTGAGATACGCAGCGGATTCGCAGTCATCAAGGATTTGATCAAGGTAAGATGACTTACGCGTGCCTCACATTGCCCAAACGCCCAGGTCCTTGACTCTTCATTTTCCATCCAACAGCAAAAGAATCCTGTTAACATTTGGTATGTCCTGAAATCCTTCTTCTTTGTTGTCTCCGAAATCGCTGGCTTCGTAGCTCCGTTCCTGATCCTTCCAAACTACGGGCGAATCCTTGCAGACATAATCCAGACTGGCTTTGTCTACAACATCTACATTCTCCTGACTGTCAACCCTGTCACCATTATTCTATTGGTTTACCAACTTGTGACACTCTTGTTCACACTGTATTTGTCCAGGAAGATAAAAGCTTCACAGACTTCCATTGCACTGCTTCCAATCATCTAAGCTTCATTGACGAAGAGGGCGCTTGCGTGAGTAACCTCCCATTTACTCATCACTGTCTATTAGTACTGCACAATCACAATTGTGTGCTTTTGTAAATGCATTTCTAGTACATCTTAAATTAATAGCGTTGGCAGGGATTTCTCTTGAATGAAGTGTCGTTTTAAATTATGGCTGTGTGGAATGCTAAAAAAAAATAATGCAGTTGAACCTATTGTTATATTTCATCATAATTTGAACGTGTAGATTGGAATTCTATTTGAATGCTACAGGCGTGTAAAAGCTATTCGTAAGAGAATAATTAATTTGTTTTCTTAAGAAGTAGTTTACGTGTAAGTTTAGTTATAATAATTGTTAATCCAGAAAATGAATTCTATTAATCTTGGATATATTCACTCTTTACAAACAAAAGTAAAGTCCTAATAAGGATTCAAATGTTTTTGTTCAAAGAATACACGAAGCAGTTCAAGTGGTTCATGATTACGCTTGTCACACGCCGAAAGGGACGATTCAGTTTTGAAAATCAAAGGCAGGTTGGATGTTTCTTGTTTTCTTCCAGTACTGCACTCCAGTCCCAGTCGTCGCTTGACATTCCATGACGAAAATGGCTGAGTTATAGACTAGTATCTAAACGAAAAGAAGACGTAATATTAAATAACCAATGCTATGGGCTTGTACTGTGAGATTTTAGTTACCCCGTGTGCTCCGTATATAGAAAATAGATTGGGTGCTACTGCGGCGCAGACTCCGTATTCCTTGGCCGATCCTTCCGCCATATTCTCTATTCCAACATCTTGTCCCCCAATGACCTTCATAGGTCCAAAGAATTCTTGGGGTTTAAATTCAGTGGCAAGGATGAGGACCTCTGAGAGTGATGGGAAAACATCAGACATATTTTACAACACCATTAGTATAGCAATCTCCTTTTGTACATCTAATTTTTCCTCTCCTTCATCTTCCATGACTATTCCATCTGGATTCACTTTTGTAATTGGATCCATGTGAACTTTGACTCTGGGCGAAGCCAGGCACGGAAGATATTTGTTCGAGAATGAGATGACTTTGCACCCGAGACTGTAAGGAACAAGCTTATCGCCCAGTTGAGAACTTTCCTTGGTCTGGTCTTTAATTAATTGAGCACAGTCAGCAGTAACTGCAGATAGGATAACAAGGGTTCTCAGGCACACTCATTGCATTGGTTGCTGTGATAATAAATGAGACTCAAAGACGGATCACACTAACCTTTTTACAGTAATTTGGAGTCAGTGAATGAGACATCATGCAGTCGTTCAAAGATCCAGAAGGTTAACCACCGGTAGACCTTGAGTGCAAATGGGACATTTCGGAAGATCCACTTTTTAAAGATTCCATACTCGAAAACAGATTTTGGTAATCCATGCTGCATGGTGTTGATAGGAGTGAACTTGCTTAGCCTTTAGCCTTAGCTCCGACAATGCAGAATGTAGGTGTCCATGTCTTCTCCATGTCGAGAGGATAGAAAGTGTGACTTTGGCTAGGACTTTAATTACTGACGGCCGAGGTTATTTAGGACAAAGGTTTTATTAATGCATGAGACTCACAGAAACAAAACAGGAATCCTTTCAACAAGCATCTATGCATTTGTAACATTTAGTCGTTTTCCGTTTTCCTATACGTGAAAACTGCTTGAAGATGTTAGTTAACGCAATTATAGCTTCAGTCCTAACCTCCATGGTAGTTGCAGTTGAGTATGCAAATATCCAGAGGTGGCCTTCAGCAGGAATGCTCAACCAATGTCAGTTTGAACGCAAATCAATGATGAGTTGACCCGCAGCGATGAAGAACTTGGCCACTCCAATTAGGAAAATTATGGCAGCCGCATAGTACAAATACTCCAGAATCCTGAAATGAGTTACAGAATGAATTCCAGGGAATGAATTCCAGAGAGGATTCAATCAAAAGATGCTTACATTTGTCTTTCTTTTGGAATTTAATTCTTTTGCAGGAGCAGGCTGAGGTGAGTCTCTGACCCAAATTAATTCTCAACTGCAAAATCCTTTTATCCGAGTGGCCAAAGTAGAAAATCCACTTTATGCAAACTTAATTCCCACGGGAAGTCAAGTCAAAAGAATAAAAAAAATCTTGGCTAGTAAAAACAAAAAAGAATTTGCTTGCCACACATCTCCCCATTGTTCATCTTTATGAAGCAGAGACTGCTCTGTTGGTTACTCATGGAAAAAATCAGGACTTTCTTCCCTGAATTCTATTCAGAATTTATTGTCTTTACTTTAAGTATTCTATACTGTTGAATGCATTGGGCGTAGTTGACCCTTTCTCCAGGAAAGACGCTTTGGTATGTTTTAGTGAATATGGAGTTTATCATCCTGAAGAATGACAAGGAAAGTCAGAGACAGCAGAAGGGCGACAGTATTTCTCTCCATTTCACTTTCACCAATTTCATTTCTGAGGCAGAGGTGGCCGGTGAAAGTTGTAAGGAACTCTCCCTTGGCAGTATTATTGTAGCAAACATCTTTTGTAAATGGCAATTCCAGTTCCCACTTTGGCTGGTTGGTGGTGATTGACATTGTCGGAGGGAGTGGTTCCAGAATCCTTGATTAGTGTTTTCACTGAATAAGAAATTGGGATTGACCTCCTCACGTAATGGGCGTGTGTGGCCTGAATAAGTTCAGAATATTCCTGTGAAGGACCTTCGGTTCATTTTCATTCCAGAGTCAATACGGGTTTTGAATAATGGAGATAGTAGAAGGACATGCCATCAGCCAACTGAAATTATGAGCAATGTCACCACTCCTCAGCTCCCGCTGGGGAAAGTGACTTACCAGGATTTCCAAAATTACAATTTATTTATAACCCGATTTTACTAATTCGTTTTCCATGTAGCGCTTTCTTAAAAGTAAATAACATGTTCAAGTTTTATGGGGCCGGTGGTGAGCACAGAAGAGAAGACAATGTCATCGGGCATGACAGATTCTGTCAACAAAAAGTGGCCGTGCCCAGGTATCGCCGTCGAAGAACGACACGGCGGACGCAAGCAGAAGTCGAGTCAGCTTTTGAACTAGCTTCCATTTCTCCAGTCACGGAGGTCAGTCTAGAAGGCATTGGGACAGGCTCAGATTGCGGTGAGGTCACCACCAGGTCGACCACTTTACGACGCATGTGTCGAAGTGTCTCAGAGCTTCCGAGAGTTTTCAAGGTTACAGAGACCATATTAGAGTGCAGTAATGAAGTAGCCACACCCCATGAGTCATGTCCAGCAACTACTGCCAGTACTATTCAATTCCAAGAAAATGCCTCAGGTATTGGATAATGTTTGTATTTATGCAGAGACATGTGAATGAAATTGAATGTTTTATAAGGTGTTGTCCTATGCACTTCTACCGCTGAGAATGAAGAGGATTCTTCCCTTTGTTCCATCAGTCGCTTCCTGTCGTCTATTGCTGGGATGCTGAATTGTCGCCATGTCCGTAAGACTTCGATGAAGTATGACCCCCAGAAGGACCCCAGGTAACTCCCACACCTGTCACCTCCAATTGAATTAGAGGACATTGAAATTTATTGATTCCGGAAAGTAAAGCCAATAATTATTAGTACTAAAGCTCCTTTTACTTTTCACTTTCCTCTTGATTGGATACAATGCACACGGAGAGTTTGTTTATCAGAAAAAGTAGAATAATTTGGCATTTAATCTAAACGCTCTATCGACCCATTTCCCCTGACTGACTGAGTCCATACCTCATTTTGACTGGGAGAATTGAGTTCCATATTCCTTGCTTTTATTATTCATAACACCCGCCTTCCTTCCATGCTCTCCACCCTACAATTTACAATTTGTCATGCCATAATTACACAACAGTTTGAGTCCTGACACTTTTATGTTTATTCAAATATGGCGTGTGTGGAAGCTTCCGGAAGTCAAGAGAGAAAGGAACGTTGGAATGCCTTTCATCTAACATTGAATTTCCTCTAGTGCCTCTTCTGTCCAATGCGATGGGACTCGACCTGGAGACATCAAGGGGAGTCTGGAATGCGACGACCCCTTTGGAACCATCCGACTGGAGAGAGCCGCAGGTCACCGGATATGTCTCAAGTACTTGGAATCCACAAATGGTCGCTACGTCCTCATTGATCATCTCCCTGATATTGGTAACAAACTTTATTTTTAGGAAGAACAAGGGAAACAAGCACGCGAACATGCACATAATATGTATTATTGTTTAGTCCGTGTTCTCGGGTTGAAGCTTTTTGGTTTATGTGTGTCACAATATGAGGGAGACAAAGGTCATTGCATGCTTTGACAGGGTGGAGACGAAACCGGCTTTGGTACTTGGTCTGTGACTCAAGTGTGCGTGCAGAAAGGCTTCTAACCATAACGCCATGTAATCCCAAGAGTCACTTTGCTTCTATCCAAACAATCCTACGGGTGAGTACAGAGTCTGCGCAGGAAAATACTCCACATATTTACATTCGTTTGTAATAAATGCTTCCAGGCTTGTCAGGCTCTCCAGCATCCCTACGTGTGCCCCATATTAGACCTTCAGATTATTGACGCGGATGCTTTTGGAAGACAATTTGTGATCATTGTCACTCCTGCCGTTGCGCGTGGGAGTCTTCTTGACGTGTTCCATCGGGTAAGGTCAAGAAAAATATTGCGTGCTGGGCAACAGTTATGAGTTATCCTCATTAGAGCCAATGGACGGAGGCGTGGGGGACAAAATACAAGAAGAGTGGGAACGGTCTGAGTGAAATTCAAGCCCAGCGTCTTTCTTGCCAAGTGCTGGAAGCACTGCTAGAACTCCGCTTCAAAGGAATACCACCTGGGATAGGGCTTCATCTCCATCTTGGGAATATTCTGATCCAGCATGGAACGGCACGGTACTTTACCTGCCGTGAAGAATGAAATTGACTAACAACTTAATTTCCTTTTACAACCTTTGCAGGTTTTCGGCCTTGGATAATGTGCTCTTCGGACATCAGTCCAAGAAACAGCCCTTCCTCACTGTAGACGTTGAAGGGGATCCAGATGCAGTTGACTCAATTGCCTTTGGTATTTTAATGACAATGTAGCTCTGATCTAACATTTACTGTTGTTCCTTCCATCAGCGTATACGTTATTTTCAATGTGTTCTGGCTACGACGTGATACTTCCTAAACTTGGCCCTAGCAACTGGAGGGACATTCGAGACTGTCCACAAGTGGGTCATTCCGTTATCTAGAAATTACGATAATTTCGCAATTTCCAATTGGACTAGTAATCCCTAGGTAATCGAGGTATTGGAATTCATCTTCAGAAATGAAAATGGCCGATATCCAACTCTGCACGAAATTTCACAACTGGATTTCTACAGGACGCTCGATTTGAGGGAACTACGGGCTCCGCCGCCATCCACGGTCTGCCATTTTACCAATTCTCACTTCAATTTTAACATTGTTTTTAAATAGAGTTTGATTTCTGGACCACCGTTGTCTGCTGTACATTTCCTTGTGGAATATATCAAATCAAACCATCGTATAAAAGGGTAACAGGAGAATATTTAAAAACAAGAGTGGAATGTTATTTTCCTATTCAATCTATTAGAAAAAAGTCAAAATCCATTTGTGAAATTGTATCAAACTGTGAAACCGAGAGCCAGCACCAAAAAACGTCGTTAGAAAGTTTGTAAGTTATCTACTGTAAACATTGAAATTGATTCTAAGATAGGGTTTGTTTAGGGCACTTTTAAAGCGTCCTTATTCTGCTTCGACGCCATCAATTCCCAAGGCACTTGAGACAGCGGAGAGTCCGATTGAGATGACAAGTGCTGGAGACTCCGTTCCCACTCCAGATTCTACTTCCAATAGTGCAGGCACTTACTACTCGTCTTCACAACTTTCCGTCTACTGGACACCGCCAAGCTCTCTCAATTGATTTTGAGCTCCGTATTCAAAGCTTTGAGGAAAGTGTAGTTGAAGCCATTTTCCACCAATGGGGACGCTCCTGTCCACTCGGCGTCTGATCCATGGCTCGCTTCAAATGCTTGTACACTTGTCCATCTGACATACCCAAAATGGAGTTGAGAATAAAATCAGGGGGAGCAATGACATCTACCAAGGCAACGGCGTTCTTCTTCAGTGACGTACAAAGTTCCAGGATTCCTTGTCGTATTAAATCCGCCGCAGATCCGGATGCGTATCCACCTTGGTACAAAGTGCCCAAATACTTTTCCAAACTCCAGAGGCCGTAGAGGTAGAAGAGTTCTTTCAACACTGAAGAAATAGGTCCAGGGATGTCACTGCGAGAATACAGTTCCGTAAACTTGGTCAAGACGCAGAGTTCTATGAAAGCAAGTGAGAGCGTCCGTGCTTGGTAGACTTGGGATTCATTCCTGATTGCGAAACTGTCCTTCCCGGAACGAAGTCCTGAATTAACTTTATCAGAAGTGGACTTGATGAGATGGAAAACAAGCCACTTGTAGGCATTAAGAATAACGTCCTCTCGAAATAAACTGCCGGTGTCATTTGGTAAGAATTTGCTCTTCTGGATGGAATTTGTTTCAGACAGAAGAAATGAAATAGAACCAAGTGGAGATTGGCATGGATTTGAACTGGAGTAATTACTAAGCAGCCAATTGCTCGTCTGTTGAAGTAGAACGTTGTTGTCCCCTTCGTAAGTATTATTGGCATCGTTGTCGTCTCGGAGATGACCGATCCCGGCAGCCTTCAGATAACCATGGCCTCCACAGGCTTCACGACACTCTTGAATACCACCTGTGGACAACCATCCTGCTAACGGCTTAGCTGAGCAAGAGAGAGCGTGGATTTCAGATCCAAGACTTGCCAAGTATTCCTTGTCCTTTCCTGTATACTGGCCAATGACGAAATCTGCGTAGCTGCTGTATAGTTGGTCTCCAAAGTACTTGAGTACATATGTTGCAGCAAGGTATGGGAAGAGACGCCATTGTTGCGTTTGATACTCAATCACGGGTAATTCCTCTTCATTTTCATTCCCACCGAATTGTCTTCTAACGGCAGAATATCGAATGGCAATAGGAACACATTTGCATAAATTGGCGACACAAATGCAGATAATCCCCACTCGCCCTGCAGAAAGATTGGCAAGGGATGCTCCTGAATTAGATGCAGAATTTTATTATTGATAATTTACTGGGTTTATTTTCGAAATTCTACATTTAAATGCTTACCAAAACGTTTGTTGGGATCCTTAATAGGTGTTTTGTAATTCCCTTCTGTTGTCACATCTCCAATTTTGTTTAACAAGCAGCTACGTGGGATTGGATACTTATCGAACATCATGTAGCCATTGTCGAGTCCATTCAAACCACACTTCAAACCCATGTCGCCAATGTAAATCCCGGGGTACGGGAGCATTGTTTTCGGATCCCGAATTGGAGTGACAAAGCCGTGTAGTCCATGACAGGTACCGTCAGTGTAAAGTTGAGCAAACACTATGGCATGTGTTGCAGTTTTAGCTAGAAAAAACCATATTCGGTTTAGGATTTGGTGAGGGTTGGTCGTATTGAACAAAAAAATTACAAACCTAAATTCCCCGACCAACACTTTGCTGCTTCAAAATCGGGTGTATGCAAATAAAATCTGTCTGTAGTAACATCAAAATCAGCTCTTGTTCTCATTCCCCGTGTGTTCGTCCCGTGACTAATTTCAGTCAGAGCAAAACATCCGAACAGCTTTGAAAAGAAGCAAGTTAATTTCATCGTTCATTCAACAGAACATTGCAGTTACCTTTGTCTTAAATACTGCTTCGACGAATTCGTAATGGTCTCCAGTCCCCAGCCCTCGTATCGCTTGGTTGAAAAAGTCATAGAACAAAGTCCGTTTAGCAGAAAGTGACCAATCGTATTGTCCTAAGGCTACCATCAAGGCGTTGTTCTAAATGTTCAGAAACAAGTTAGATTGACATTCAAATAATCCTGATTCCCGTACTAATCTTGGATCTTCGATGAGTTCCCTTTCCGACAAAAAGTCATGCTCAATGACCCGTAGAACCCGTTCCATAGCTAACTGTCGCTCTTCTTCAATTCCCAGCCTAGCAAAGGATTGAGAAAATAAAGGATCTTCTTCAAGGACTCTCCAGATCCTGTACTAGAGTATTTGTAAATTAGACATTTCCACTGTAATTTGGTATTGAGGGTGTGGGGTTGAATGTATTTACCTTAAATTTTAGTATTTTCTCGTCTTCGATGATTGATCTGAGTTGTTTCCAGTCAAATGTGGCTTGGCTTCGGAATGAATCAAGTGGGCCAATTGGGAAATCAGCATCCAAGCTTGCCTCGACATCTTCGTCCTTTGGCATTTCTGGATAAGAGAAAGTTTAGAATTAAATTACCAGTTTGTAAGGGAAGATTTTGACACAGAACGGAGCCATGTTTACCTGGTGAGGATGAGTTTGAGACCCAAATCAAAAGATGTTGTATTGTTAATTAGACAAATGAATTACAAGTTGACTTGTCTTTTAGCCCTTCTTCAATTAATAATTAATTATATGGACACTTTACTTTCTAAACTATGCACTGCAGTGTTAATTCCCGCTTCAAAACTCTAAAGTAAAGTAAATTCTGACCAAAAAACCTCTCTTCTGAGGAAAAACTAAAATGCGGAACCCTGCACCTTCCCTCAATCAAAAATCCAGTTATTACTTCCTTCAATCCAATTTTAAATTATGAAGACTATAATTCTAATTCATTAAAAACATTTTTACACTGAGACACGGGTGAAGAAAATACAGAATTAAAAAAATGAAGAAAATACAGAATTAAAAAAATACTCATTTTTCGGTCCTAAACTGTCAAATACTGTCCGATACTTTCCACCCATTAATAACGTTTATAGCATTTCTTATGTATTTATCAGTATTTATCGAAAAAATAGCAAAACTGAGGTGGTGATAAGGTTTTTATGTTTAACGTTGTGTTCCTTAGTTAAAATAGTTGTAATACAAGAGTTATGTTGAATAATTCCTGCCATCTTTATCCTATGAAATGACGTTTCAATGTTTTTTCGAATACGGCCGAATAAAGGGAAATTGTAATTTATTGGTTAGTATGAATTCTTGTTTCCTATAAGTTAATTTTATGGTATACAACTATTCAAGTAAGTGATAAATACTAAATACAAATACAATGGTTGAGGTGTTGGTGCGTTTTTGTGACTTTTTCATTCTGTGTTGTTAAACTGTGAGTAGAGATTGGATAAAATTGAGTGGCAGAGGTCCGCTGTTGAGTCCAATTTTCTTCCTTTCTTTCCTTTCTTTCCCTCGCCGTGTTGCAGAGTTTCAGTTGGCATTTGGCAGACTGTCTGGTCAGACCGGTTTGGTTTTGGGAATTTGTGCCGACTTTCTTTATTCAATCAACACCAATTGGCCCCTAAGTGGACAAAGGAATCCTTCATTCACTTGGCATCCAACACCCTCTGGCACTGGATCATTAGACTGGGTCACAACAAGGTCAACTCAAGACCGACAAAGGTGAGCTAATGCTCTGTATCTTTATCTTTGCGTCTCTTCTCTCTTAACAACAAGATACTACTCCTTCATGACAACAACCATTTATTGCGAAATTACAAGCGTCTTAACTTCAACTAGTCAAGGAGTCAACGTGGATGTGAGTTGATTGATGGACGACCTTATTTTCCAGGCATGGCTTTATAGGAATTCTCTGTCGCCTTTTTGCCAAATTACTCTAGCGCATATCAAGGCTTATTGGCAGAATTAGCCTAGTTCAGTATCAGTTAATCCCCTTCATCCTCATCATCTGTCAGTCACCCATTGTTTCAAACTAATTAACAAAACAAGCGGAAGTAATGCCACACGTAAAAGAGACGCGCCCTGATAAATGTCACTAACCGTCATGGCTTTTTGAATATTCTGTCTGTAAGGAAAAAACCGGTACCAGCGGGGGAAGTTCCTTCGGAGTTATTTTAAGATGGGGTTATCGCATTAGCATCTTTTCTTCCTCAGCACTTACTTTGCTTTCAGAGCTCTCCCTGTTTCTGATTCACGGTGTCCGTGGCTCAAGTCGTGCGCAGTGAAGGTATTGGGGGAAAGTCAACGACATCCTGGAAATGGGGAATTATTGACGTCCCTTACACTGGCTTTTCCACTCCCAAGTCCCAACTTAGGGTGTACATGTACTGGAATTCACACATTTGTTGTTTGCCACTTACAGGCTATACTTACCGGAGGCAGCACCGCTCACTCAAGTCCTTCCAGTAATTGGATTTAATTACTTATTTGAGTACAAGTGCATTACTTTGACTTGGCACCGGCCTGCATACAAGTTAATACTACTAATTACCCTCCACACGACGAAGGTTGTGATTAATCTATCCTAATCGACTATGGCTTCAAATCGAAATCCTTCCGCCAATCCTGTGAAGAAGGTTCCTATTCACCTTCAAGTAAGTTACAATAATTTGTATTCCAATATATTGTATGTATGTATTCCATTCATTGATTTAGAGCTCCCAAAACCGCCTTCTTGTCAAAGGTGGAAAAATCGTCAACGCTGATGGGATGAGTGATGGAGATATCTTTATCGAGGATGGGACCATAAAGTAAGGCTGTTAATTTTTACAACTTCCATGTCGGCGTACGCAATGCCAATATCTGCCCTTTTCAGGGAGATCGGGAGGAATTTAATCATTCCCGGTGGCACTCGGACGATTGACGCAAGGGGTCAATATATTTTGCCTGGTATGTTTCCCGAGTGTTTAATTTATGCAATTCGTTGTAATGAGACGGATTATCGTTTCCGTAGGTGGAATCGACCCACACACCCATCTGCAAATGCCATTCATGGGGACTAAATCAATTGACGATTTCTACACTGGCACGAAGGCAGCTGTTGCCGGTGGAACGACCATGATTTGTGAGCCACGATTTGCAGGGATTTGTATTTCCAATGACTTGTTGTTCTATTGAAATATTTTGTTTTAATGTAGTGGATTTCGTTATCCCTGCTAAAGGGGAGTCACCATTGGAAGCTTATCAGAAATGGCGTGGATGGGCTGAAGATCAAGTTTGTTGTGACTACTCTTTCCATGTGGTGATCTCATGGTGGTCCGAAAAAGTAAAGAGTGACATGGAAATCCTTGTCCGGGATCATGGGGTGAACTCCTTCAAAGTCTTCATGGCATACAAAGATGTGTTTATGCTCCGCGATCAGGAAATCATCGAGGTCATGGAGCATTGCAAGAAGATTGGTGGCATTGTCCAAGTACATGCAGAAAATGGTGACATTATTGCAGAGGTATGACAAACCTGCGACCATCAATTTCATTTAGTTTTTAACAATACAATTTTAATTTCAGAATACAAAGAAAGTTTTGGCTGCTGGAGTCACTGGGCCCGAAGGACATGAGTTGTCACGTCCAGAGGAAGTGGAAGCAGAGGCAACCAACCGTGCCTGTATGTTGGCGAGTCAAGTCAACTGTCCAGTCTATATTGTTCATGTCATGAGTAAGACTGCAGGAGACGTTGTTGCTGCCAAGCGAATGGAAGGAGTTGTCGTTTTTGGGGAGCCAATTGCTGCCTCGTTGGGGACTGATGGGACAGCATATTGGAACACGTAATAGATAGTCCATTGGTTGAATCACAAACAACTTGTTATTGCTTCCAATAATAATCTCTAAATACTCTAGATGTTGGCGCCATGCTGCGGCTCATGTTTTGAGCCCTCCACTGCGTCCTGATCCTTCCACTCCGGGATATCTCATGGATTTACTTGCCAGGTGGGTGAGGCTGGTAGTATTTATCCAGATGTCCTTTAAATTGTTGAAACTTGACGAATTGTTGTTTGTGTTGTTTTAGGGATGACTTGCAAGTAACTGGAACTGACAATTGCACTTTCACTAGTGAGCAAAAGAAGGCCGGCGCTGGGGACTTTTCCAAAATCCCAAATGGCGTCAATGGACTGGAAGATCGTCTCTCTGTCATTTGGGAAAAAGGTGTTCATTCTGGGAAAATGGACCCGTGCAGATTTGTTGCTGTTACCAGTACCACTGCCGCAAAAATTTTCAACGTGTATCCACAGAAGGTAAAAATCCATTTGGTCTGAGATGACATGATGATAGCTGGCCACCTGCATACTTTTGTTTCATTCTCATGGAATTTTTGTCTCATCAGGGGGCTCTAATTACCGGCTCAGATGCTGACTTGGTTATTTGGAACCCACAAAAGACTCGGACAATCTCCGCTAAGACTCATCACCATGCAACTGACAACAATATTTTTGAGGTAATCTATTCCTTCCCTGAAATGTAACCACGTGGTCTGAACTTATTTTGAACAATAGGGAATGACGTGTCATGGAGTGGCAGAATATGTCATTTGTGGAGGTCGTGTTTGTGTTGACGAAGGACAGGTCAAAGTCCTCCAGGGCTACGGAAAGTACATCTCACGCGAACCAAATTGTGCATATGTTTATGATTTGGTCAAGGTTCGAGACGCAGTGAGTTTCTCATTTCTTAGTACAAGTAACCTAAAAGGGTTACGAGTTTCAAATTATTTTTAATTCCAGAAACGTGTGGCTTCCTTGAAGCCAGTTCCTCGGACCGGCTACGATGGGGAGATGGTGAGCATGGCTCAAAATGGAGTTGAAAAAATCTCTATTTCTGAAAAGACGAACGCTCCACCAGTTGCCCCGTTGCCTGTCACGCCTTCTCTCTACAACAATGGAGAGAGTATCAGGTCTCCAAGTGGTGTGAAGAATCAACAGGAATCGACATTCTCAGTTGCAGGAGATAACCAACGTAAGTGTGTCCCTGGATGACTAACCAATTCAGCATGTTGAATTGCATCTTTTTCTTTTGTTCACTTCAATTCGTGTCTTTTGTTTTTGATTTATTTTTGTGGTCTTGCACATTTTATTACTCTAGCATCTGAAGATGCTGCACCGGAAGAGCATTTTGTTTCCACGACTGGAGGAGTGGATGACATTGGTGTCGCCGATGCGCAACGGTCAACGATTCGTGTGCGTGCTCCACCCGGTGGGTTCTCATCAGGACTTTGGTGAAACCCACCCTAAAAAGACAAAAAATACACCACAACAACAATGCATTTTGCAAGATTAATCACATGTAAATTGCACTTGACTTGCCTTTTGTTTTTTTTTAAATCCTGCTTCTCTTTTGGCTGTTTTACTCTACTTACTTCCTGTTAAAATCTGCTCTTGATAAAGGCACACCAATAATGGATGACAATTAATTAATTTATTTTACTTTCAGCCGTAGAACAGCATACAACGATTCGTGTTCGTGCTCCACCAGGAGGGTTTTCGTCTGGACTTTGGTAAAATTGTCACTTAGTCTCCACTTCCAATGAATTTTTAGAATAATGGCGATCCTCCAGGGACCCTTACTACATTTCCTTTTTGCTAAATTTTGAACATAGCCCAGTTGTATAGTAATTTGACAAATCCAATAATGATGGAAGCCTTCTTGTAAAGGCGATTAATAATCTCTTTTAATGGCAGCTCTTCCTAATCAAAATTGCCTCATGGCAGGCAGTTTGCATTAATATTATTCCTCTATGTGTAATCCTTACTACAATATTTTACCATTTTGTCACCAACCCTCTGCTACAAGCCTCAACTCAGAGATTCATTATTCCAAGTGAATCATTTCGATTCTGTTTTGTTTGACTAAATAAAAATACTTTGTTGAAACTTTTAATTCAAAGGCCTTAAAAATAACTTTTTTACATTATTAAAATCTCCTCAGAACCTAAACATTTGTTTCATCCCCGATTCCATTTTGTGCCAATTCCCGTACTTCATTCTGGAAATATTCCATGATTTTCCTACCTACGTCATCGTCCATTGTTTCTTTGTTTCCTATTAGACAAATTGTGAGTAGATTGTTGTAAGAAAAACAACAAACTGTGAGACCTAGTGAAAAACAATTGTGAGAATTGAGATATTCAAAAAGGGGGTTTGACGAGATGTCTTACTTGCATGGGTCAATTGAAGGCCAAGGAGCCCATACTTTTCAATCACTCTTTGCCCACAGATTCGGACAGAATGCGATGGTCCTGGTAAATTAGCAAGGCCCAATGTAGTTCCTCTGACTGCCTTCATCAGTGGAGCGTAGACACATCGTGGGAAGATGGAGTAGACATTTGTAAAACTGGTGTTGATTTCAAAAGCCTTGGATTCTCCAAGCCATGAAACATTTCGAACCATCTTCTTTAGACGGCGTTGTCGGCTTGGATCTCCTAATACAATTCTGTATACGCCGTGTGACCTTCATCAAATGACATTTGTAAGACGATCGTTTGCAAATGTGGGCATTACCAGTGGTTGCAGAATTCCCCGAGTGGGTGCGGGGTTGGCCTTGGCATAGCAACAGCCACAGTGACATCATTCAGCACCACCAATTCCGTCTCTGTCAACTGCTTCTTGAAATCCCCATTGGCCAGGGCTTTGCGAATCCCAGTGCCGAATATAGACAAAATGGCAGTGACGAAACTGACCGGAGTTCCAACAGATTGGCCCAAGTTCTGGCGAACTGTTTTGAATTCCTGCAAACTCAGAATAGTCCTTGTTATCGAAATTTCTCCGCTCGGTTTTGCCGTGCTGAAAAAATCGGAATGGAGAAGGAAGTCAGAAAAATGGTTCCCGAGTGTCAACGGCATCCAGAACAGCGTTTTCAACTTTTCCTTAAACTTTTCTTTGTTTCTTTTCGGTAGAGGAGGGTTGGTTGATGATTGGTTAGTTTCGTCGAACATTTTTTGAAGAAAGTTGATCATGGAATAGCCATCACCAAGTGCGTGGTGGATTCTAAACCCAAAGAGAGCTCTAGCTCTGCCTTCCATGTCTTGGAATTCTAAAAATACAAAAAAAATAAAATGTTCCCTAATTATTGTGGAAAGTACCTAATTTGAACGCACCTTTGATTACAATCACGTCCCAAAGAGGATTCCCTTTTGGGAATGGACTTTGGAGCCACTTTTTCAAGATGGCGTCAATGTCTCCTTCGCTTGTTTTTTCAATGACTTGGACGTGGTTGTTGACATCAAACTCTGTTTTCATTTTGATCCAGAATGGGTAACCCATCCAGAAACTGGGATAAACACAAGTCAGTCGATCGTAGTTAGTAGACTCAACTTCACCACTTGGGCGTTTGGAGCTTAAGACATTGGACAAACGTTGGAAAATTGGTTCCGGAAGCAGAGGTCCTTCCATGATGTACGCAAATGCGATTCCACTTCGAGGGTGGCGCCAGAAGCCATCGGCTGAAAATCCGAAATCTGGGCCTGAAATAGGTAGCTTCAAACTGGGTAAGCAAGGGGGAATGAGCGTTGTTACAATCAACCAATAAATGAAGAAGAGTGCAATTGGAACTAAAAGTAAAGCACAAATTGGCAACAAAAGAAACCAGAACAAAATCCCAAGAAGTACTCTTGCAGCTTGCATGGTGAAAGATGTCTTGCTGATAGAATGGTTGTGGGGTTTAGATTTCCTGTGCATACGTTTTGAACATGTTTCCCTTTTGACACTTTTTTTCACACTCTTGTCAAAATGGAAATGAAATGTGCTCATAACTTTTGCTTGTTTACTTCAATTTTCCTGGTAACTGAAACTGACGACGACCGGTGTAGCTGTCAAAAGGGAAAAATGTCTTTGGCCGAAGACATATGTGTGAACCATGTCTGCTAACTCTGCATTGTGAGCACATGGAAGAACATTAAGCATAAATCAAGTAACGTCGAAGCTAAACGTCTTTGCAAGTACCCTCAGTCAGTGAGTTTGTAAACTGTGCTGTGGGGAACTGGCCTCACTTCAAGGTTGAGGCCATGGAGAATTATTTTTCTAAAGAAAGTAGGTGAAAGGCGTCATGAGGGAATTTGTCAGAAATAAAGCTCAAAGGAAAGGAATTCCAACAGATAAGTCACCTTTGACCTGATCGATTCGACAAATCTTGTCATAATAAACATTTGGATTCATTCACCCGGCGTTTGTTTGTATGCAACCAATTTGACACTATTTCGACTAACTTATTTTGAAATTCTGCTACTTTTGTGACATAATTCCATAGGGGTAACACCTGTGTTTATGGAAAACTTTTTCAAATACTGGGTCAACTGGACCTGTTTTCTATTGATTTACTTTTTATTTTAATAAGGACATGTTCCTCATCACGAACCATTTCAACTGGTCTACTTTTGTAAATGTTTTCGGTGTTTGCTGAAATCGTCAGCATTCTCTTCTGACATTCCACATGATCCACAGACGTCGACCAATGAGTCAAATTCCTGATTCCAAAATGCGTATTAGATTATTCAATTGCTTTCATTCTGGAAACCGCATTGAGCCATGCTTGTTTTTAGTACAAGTTTCCTCTTGACTCATTCCGCATTTGCGGTCAGTTGGCTCTATATTTTTGACGATAAATTCCCACTTTACGGCAGTAATTGGAAGTGCGCTGTTGAGTGTAATTTGGAATGTCTGAAGAAGAAAGCGACTACAAAGAAGCTTTTTTTATTCTTCTCTTCATTGGCATCGGAATCACGCTCCTCATTCTTTTTGTAAGTAAAGAAAGTCTTAGCACAAATAATAGCTAATAATGGGTTGTCACTGTAATAGGTAATTTTGGTCAGGCGATGTCAAAAGGGCACTCAGTCGTCGCTCTTGAGTGACGTTGTCAAGGAATTGGGTTACCGTGACCCCACCAACTGCAAAACTGACCAGAGACAGTCCCGAAATTCCTCTCAGTTTACCCCATGGAGAGCCTCCGCAGCCTGGAATTCCAGATCCTACAGCCTCGTTCGTCATTCCCGTCCGCCTTCCATTGTCATCACAATTTCACAAGACAGTCAGACGTCCAGTGACGAGCAGTGCCCCATAAGGACGTCACTCTTGCATGTCCCACTCGACGTTGTGACGGAGGAGGAAGAGCCAATGGAAACAAAGCAAAATACTTCAACCCCTTAATTTATATTTCATTCAGAGTTTTCATAAAATAAATATTTTCCAAGTTGTGTCTACAATGCAATGGCAATTCTGAGAGTGGCATAAGTGATCATGCCCAGTGCAGCGGTGGTTGTGTTCCGAGTAAAGATGGAAGACGGTCGGAGGTTGATATGGAGGGGGCGACAGGAACGAAGGAATTGTCTGTCATAGGCCCTTCGATCTCCATGCTCACTCCAAAAGAAGACAAACTTGAGCGATGTTCGATTGACATGCGCGGCTAGTGGGAACGTGTGGATGACTCCAAGTGTCGCCACCACTGCGAAGAACATGAATAAAATAAAATAAAGAACATGAAGCACAGCATGAAACCGAATGACCAACACAAAAGCCAAAATAGTCGAACTGAGGAGATAGTTGATGGTCACGGGGATGACGGAGGATCCAAATAGCCGATTAAATTCATTGTTGAGTATTTGCAGGCTACGGTATATTTCAAACGACTTTTCCTCAATGTAGATTCGCTTAATTCTAGCTCCCGTCGCACCACTTCTGAAACCAGGACAAGTTTGAGGATACCGAACTCAAAATATGAAATTGACCTGACCTTATCGTTCTTATCCAGCGAGTGGTGAAGTAGAGGTAGGAGCTCATAATGATTCCAAAGAATACCGTAGTCGTAAATGCAGGGCAGACGATGAGGAATTCCGTAATAGCAATGGCAATAATTCCAACCGGTCCTAGATTTGACTCTTCTGGCGTTAGCAAGGCGGAAGCAAAGTAGCGAGATGACCTTCTTGCCAGAACATTGATGCTTATGCAAATAGACAAGAAAACGTAAAAGCAAATCACAATTACTCGAAGGAATATGCGCAGATTGAAGATCGAACGTCGCTTCCTAGATTTCGAAACACCTAGCAAAAGTGGTAACTCTAGATGGATTGAACGGAAACAAGGTTTAATTAGAAGTGAATAAAAACACTCTTTACAAATCACATCCGTACTTGCCAATCTTCGTTCAAACATGAGCATCATGTTGAGGAATGCTCCAATTGTCTCTCGTCTGAAGAAGAAATTGATATAGTAAAAGAGGATACTGGCGGAGCCAGTAAGCCAAAGGTAGTCGACTACCAATTCCTCAATGTTTCCTCTAAAGATGGACACTTGGAAGAAACGAATGAATTGGAAAATAACAGACGAAGAGGCCATGAAAGCAAACATGTAAAAAATCGTAAGTGTCTTGGAAGGTGTTGAAGCCAGTGGTTTGTAGCCTTGTCCGATTGGCGCAATTGCCAAATGGATAAGTGGCAGGTGACAAAAGACTTGAAGAACAACACACAGTTGACCTTTTGAACTTGTCTCAACCTTCTTACGATGAAGCCTGACCATTCTCCCGATGGCGACTGTTTGGTTCCTGTCCCTGGCTGGTCTAAAGAATATGGGGAATCGATCGATTCATTGCTAAGCAAAAATTGAGCTTAATTAGTTTAAATGAATGGATGACTGAGCATCACACTTAAGTTATTTTCTCGTCTAAATATTTGAAGTCCTCAATAAAAGGAGGAATATTAAAGGGCGTTCGATACTGCTCTAATGAAACCCAATCAAGTTGTTTTCTTAGAATTGAGGTAGGCGGTTGACTGGGATGTTAACGAAGTATCAATCTAATGTGAAAACATGGATCTGGAACTACCGGCTGAAGCAATTATAGAAAGGAATGGATGTAAGTCAATAAAAGTTACATGACACGACATTGAATTCCCTTTGTTCGCAAATAGGCTAATTTGCAGGTTTAATTACGTTACAAGGGTAGCATTAAGAACGCCTCCACGTCTGTTGCCCCTGTTATATTCATAACCACCCAGTGGCAGATTCTAATCAACCTTTTACTGCTCATACATTCTCCAAAATCCGTTCTAATTTTAGGCGAAAACAATCAAATCCGGCATTGTTTCTAAAGTAAGAAAGCGCCTTTTCTCCAATTGATTTCAGTTCTTCCAACGACCAAAGTTGATTTATGGATTGAAGGTGGTTGAGTCCTTGGACCAAGTGGAACTGCACAACGGCTAGATTAACATCTCAACGTTCAAATTGTTTTTTCTTTGAATAATTTAACAGCGGTTTGATCAAACCTCTAATCTCCGATACTCCGGGGAGTAGAATGTCACAGAGCTGGAAGAGTTCATGGCAGGAAGGGATGAAAGCATTTTTAATCTCTAATGCCGTAAGGCCTTCAAAGTTGCTGAGTGCCAGTTGCTTGATTTTCCGAAACTTTACTTCCTGTAGAATGTAATGGTGGGGATGGAGGATTTTCCCGCCGTACTTTTGCTCAAACGCTTCCAAGCCTTTGATGGACTCTTCAACTCTCGTGAACAAAAGATTCTGATGCGGATACCCAATTTCAGTCTCTATCAATTCCAGCAAGTCTAAAATCTCTTCGTCCGTGTGCCTGCACAAGTTGAATCAGAGCCACTTATTAACTTACAACTTGTAAAATGACACTTACACGTCAGAGCATTCGTTACAAATCCAATCGGAAAAGGAGTCTGTGGGTTTCACCGGAAGTACGTGACCACGTGAACATTGTTGGCAGATGAGCGTGGAGAAATGAGTCCCTAGCTCGGTGGGATCCAAGCATCGTTGACATGTGCAAATGAAGAGGCCGCTGATCTCCATTGGGATGACACGCCTGAGCGTTCCGTAGAGAAGTTCCTCGGTGTAGTAGGACACGCATATCTCTTCTCCCTTGGGGATGGCGATGGAAGCCCGGGTGACTAGGGTTGTGTCGGAGTTTCGAGAAACTGCCCATGCTGCATTCGGTGTGCAACTGTGAGATAGGCGACTTGTTTCCAAAAAAATGTGGCAAACTCCCCTGCAGAACAAGAAACAGAAAATTAAATAGTTCCGAGTGGAGAGACATTTTAAACTTACGCTCCGCATGATTTCCCGTTCATCTTTTGCGGGAGCAAATGGCCGTTGACATCAATTACACCGGAAAGATGGCGAATTTCGTCTTCGCTTGATGGATCACTGCCACGAACAAATGTTTGAATATTTTCAATCAATTTCTCATCAGCGTTAGAAGAATTTGCCCTGCTTTTGCGACACTCGAGATGTGACTCCATTCCTTTGAGATGCATCCATTTTGTTTCATCCTTTACTTTCATTAGCAATGCCCTCAGAATCATGATGCTCTTGTTGAGCAGGGATGGATGTGGAGGTGGGAAGATGACACCATTTTGGACAAACAGTCCACACTCGTTTTCAGCATGGATAGGGTTCTTTCACAAGAAATATATTTATTATAGCACAGGAAACAGGACATTGATTACTTACCTGCTCGCATGTTTTACTGCAACACGGGAAGAAGCACTTGGTGCATCGAGTCATTTCCCTGTCATCGTTGACCTCACCCGAACATCCGAGGCAGAGTGGATTCCCTCCGACCTTCGGGTCACTTGGTGCACTCAGAATGGGGTCCTCACAAATCAAAATCTCCGCCTCTGCAATGTCACGGGCTGCGACGAGGTAGCGACCCAATGCGTCGTTGCTTGTGACAGAATATAAACACTCCCCTGGAGGACCATCCCTGGCCTTGTCTGTCATGGCTCTGACGGTTCTGCCATCACAAGAGCTAATTTCAAAATAATTATCCCTCGGAGTATAAATGTTTTGAAATGAGAATGATGTAGAGAAAGAGCTCAGAATAACTTGAATCTTTATCTTATGAATCTTTCCCTTTGCTGGGGAAGCCTTGTGTCGAGATGGTTTCTTTCTGGATGGGAATCAAATGGCTCTGTGCCAGTGAAATACAAACAATTACATTAACATTACACTCCTTATTATGATAATTTAGGCATAAGAATTGCTCAGGTTTTAAATTAAAGTTTCATTTAGATTGTGTTCGTGTATTCTACTTTTGAAATCATTCAGCCTCTCTCCGTGTTTAATAATTTGGATTATTCGAATTAAATATGGATGAATTAATTGATATTGATCTCCTTGTGGCAATGGATTAGCTCTGCTAGAGAACATTCCAAAATTCAAAGTAATGGCATCTGCAAATAACGAATTGCCACGTGTTCTTTGGTGGAACATGCAGAAATTACTTACCAATAACTCAATCCTTCTTGTTCAGAAAGTTTTGTCTTTTTGCTACATTTATTTTGAGATAGAAAAATGCCATCGAGAAAGAGAACAACTTTAATCTTGCAATTAATAAATTAGACTCAGCACTGATTTTTAAGTGATTTCTACTACCCTTAGAGCCCATAACTAGTCATTTAATTTATTCCAAACAGCCATAAGAGGCAAAGAAAATGTTCGGGTCAGTCCCTATCAATACATGCATAACGAATTTAACTGCTTCTGGAAATGTGGCTGCAGCTCCAGTGTAGAGGCTCGTGAATGAGAAGATTGCTCCGAAAATGTCAATGATGTTCACCAGGCCATTGACAGTCGTGGCGAAAGTGAGATTGACGAAAGTGTCAATGATGCCAAAAAGACCAACGGCATTAGCAATTGTCGTTGGAATTCCGGTAGGACTTCCAAGGAATCCGTTGATGGTGACGAATGAGCTTGGAATACCGACGACATAAGTGCTCAGTACTGTTTGAATTTGGGTCACAAAGGAGACCAACATGGTGAAGAATCCGATCATTGTTCCCACCAGTCCAAACCCGTAGCTCATGACCCCTAGATCAGTCAAAAGGTTTTCCAGGCCATTGCACTTTGGTTTCTCCATTTTCCCTTGGATCCCAAGGGCAGAGCCTTGAAAACTTTCGGTTTTGTTTCGACTCTTTGGGGATGAGTGGACCCTTGGAGGGAGGTACTTTTCGTTCTTATTCGACCAAGAACCCGTCCTTTCATTGGCGTCTAAATTATCCCAGATTAATTTCCTATTCTCCTTTTTACTTGGTGACTTACAATTTTGTGTAATTATCTCAAATGGACGCCAATCTTGATTTGGGTGACGATTTTGTAGTATTGCAGTGTGTGTGAGGTGGAAGAAAGCCAATGAAAGGAAGAGCCGATACATGACCAGTTCCAGGTCTGCCTCTGTCGACTGCTCAAGTGGTAGTGGATGACATTGGTCAAATGTCAAGTGGACTCATTTTAAGGACTTTTTGAGTAAGGTGAGAGTAGGGGATGAACATGATGTCCGTCTTGTATTTGCTAATTTGAGAGACTCAAATAAATCAATTCGAGGTCCCCTGAGTGTCAACTGGACAATAGACAGAGACGAAAAGAGAACGGAAGTCACCTACGCCCACAAGATTCAATTCGGTGTGTCAATATTTGCAGGTGAGCCTCATTCATGGGTCATGAGGGGATGATCCTCTGCAACACCGGTAAACAAAAGACCAAGAAAAGTTAATGAGAAAAATTAAACAAGGAGGAAGTTGAAGGAGATTCTCAATTAAAAGTGTCAAATCTGCAATGCACTTTCTGGGATGATTTATGCACTTTCTTCAGAGGATGGAAATAAGTGGAAAGAGGCCAATGGGGTCCTTAAGAAATCAACCAATCCTTACCAAATCAAAATTAATTTTTATTTTTTGAAGGTTTTCATTTGTATAATTATTGTCTAAGTTGAATTAAGAGTTCAACGCTAAACTAAGGTTAATTGCTACTCCTAGTGCTTCTACAGTTTAGCCACATGCCTTTGCCTTCCCATTTCCATCCGGTAAACACTTTTATTAAATAACACATTCACGACACAAATGACAAAATATTCAAACGCATATGAGAATGAGATCCGTTAAAAGCTGATTGGTTAATTGAGTGAAACGGAATGCTAAAAACCATTTTTGTAATTGGAGAAAGTTCCAATTCGTTCCCCAAGAGGAACATTACGACTGGACAAGGGGAGAAATCAAAGGCATCATTGTTGAAGTTGCTATTCTTGTGACTAGGGGCTTTCCTTATTGTGTCAACTTCGCTTTAGTTATCCCAACCATAGTTTTCTGACTGGCCGTAGGTCGGTGCTTGAGGCTGTGTCTGCTGCTCATACGGGTTCTTTGAAAACTGAACTTCGTCCGGATTCGTCGGGATTCCCTGGAAGTCACCGCCTGCAGCCTCCCGGTCCAGACGAGCTGCCAAATTGTCCGGATCAATTTCGTGCATGAAGGCATACACAACCCAGAGCAGGTAGAGCCAAATCAAGATGATGATGATTGTTTGAATGAATCCGCCAAAGCTAGTCCATCCACCGAGGGAACGGACCACAATTATCACCCCAAGGACCACGTAAATTACAAACCACAAATGAACTTTGGAGTAGTCCCTCTGGAAAACAAGGTCACATTTAAACTTATAAATCAAACAAGCAACAAATACTTCTCTTACCTTCTTCGCTCCAAGGTAGAGCAAGACTCCAAGAGCCAGCATCGCAACATACACCACAATCATGATAATTGCGATAATTGTTGCGAAAACGGCGACGGTACCACCTGGAAATCAATAAAATTTAATTCCAATGAACGGAGGTGTACATGGTTGATTAATTCCAACCTTCTACTTTGCTCCCTTCAATTTTGTTCCCTTCTTCATCAGTAGTGGTCGACGCTATCTCAGCTCCTGCAGCCACGCCTACAGCCGTCACCAGAAATCCAAGTATTATTGCACCTATAGCAGCAATGGCACCTAGCACCTGTAATCAACCAATCACATACATGTTCCATAAAACAAGAAAATCGGTGTCTTACAATGTTCAGAATGGCAACCCCAGTCGCTGCTGTCTGTGGAAATGAAGAATTGGTTAAGACTTTGGTTGTTATGAATGTTTTGGATGCTTACTTGCAGAGAGCAACATCCAAAGACAGGATCTGTCGTCGATGCCTTAGCCTTGACCACAGTCACCACATTATTAACACGCTGCATTTTGGCCAAATTAGTTCCAATCAGTAACCCACTTATCTGGAACAAGAAACCAACTTTCTCCAGGCAGAGAAAGGCATGGACCGCTCCCTCTCTTCACATAATCGATCGATAGGAGCAACTTTTCTGCAAAATAGTTTAGAAGCAGCGCATCCTATTTCAAATCAAACATGGGCTTACACACAAAAATACAAGGAAGAGAGCATAGCACTGCCACAGGCTGGGCACGATTACATGGCTTCCACTGTCAAACTCAAAAAAATATGAATAATACATTCCAACGGGTAGACATGCCTTGGGATTCATTGAGAGATCAAGGGTAAGGAAATCTCAAAAGTAAAGTTACTTATTTCTTAGTCAGCGTTAAAAAATCAAGCATTCAAACTCCCAGTAGAGTGAAGAATCATGGAGAGGATTTTTATCAATTCCCTTACGCGCAGGCTTCAGCTTGGAGTAAGGGCGCCAGCGCGCTAGAGGCAACGGGGGGTTGGAATTTGGAACTCTGCGTCAAGTCTTGCCAGGGAAAACGCATCTACGTGTATATTACGTTAGAAGAATCTGCATCGAACGAATTGGGGGAAGAAACATTGAACTCTGACCCAAGCTTATAAGGTCTCTCATGATGGCAGAAAGCTTGCTTAGATTTTCTTAAGCTAAGAAAGTAATATTGTGGCACGAGTGGTTGACAGTTCATTGACCCATCGTCAGGTTCTTTTCTAATGACAAATGTAATATGTTAACTACAAAGTGTGTATGCATTAATTTGTACTTTGGAAACCGAATAAGTATAATTTGAACAAGAAAATGTTCATTGAACCGAAATCAGGTCAAGCGTTTGACAGACGTACCTAAAAAATCTTCGCATGCAAACTTCCAAAACACGAACGCTTGTCGGGAAGTCTTCACTTTGTCACATTCACCCTTCCGTTTCTGTAGAATTCTTTCAACCCTTGTCCTCAATTTGTCATTTTGGTTTTAATTGGATTGTGCTGGCCACTTGAGTTTCCAAATGAAGAGAGAGCACTCTTATTAGTTTGCGGATTCTTGAACAGGATGAGAATAATTTTCCCGGATCCCGACTCAGGAGAATTGGATTTGACAAGTACTACGACCACTGGTCCAGATGAAGAGACTGACTTTGCCCCAGGTGACATTGGGTTCATCCTGATTTGCACTGCCTTGGTCTGGCTCATGATTCCAGGACTCGGCTACTTCTACGCTGGATCAATTCGAAGCAAGAATGCGCTGAGTCTCCTCCTCCTCTGCTTCTGGTCTGCTTCCATAGTTTCCATTCAGGTAAGCTTACATTCAAAAAGCAAATGGCTGACACTGTCAAACCTCCCCCGAATCCAGTGGTTCCTGTTCGGCTATTCTCTCTCCTTCAGTCGAAATGCAAACTTCCTCATTGGGAATTTTGACAACCTCTTCCTACACGATGTATATGACCAGCCTTCAATCGGGAGTGAGAAGATATCCGAACTGGTTTTCTGTATTTACCAAGGCATGTTTGCCGCAATTACGCCTGCGCTGGTCCTTGGAGCAGGGGCTGAGAGAGGGCGATTCCTTCCTACAGGGATCTTCATCTTCCTCTGGACAACTCTGGTTTATGATTTCTTGGCTTGTTGGACGTGGAATCCAAACGGTTGGTCAGCATCAATGGGAGGTTATTGGGTACAAATTAGTTAAATTCAAATATACTCCCTTAAACATGGATTCGTTCAGGACTTGATTTTGCTGGAGGGACGCCCGTCCATATCTCGAGTGGAGCTGCAGCCTTGGCTTATGCTTTGCTACTAGGACCAAGGGAGAAACTTCCCTGCCAATGCGAACACTTCCAACCTCACAACCTTACCTACACAATCCTTGGAACGGCCATTTTGTGTAATAAAACAATATGGACACATTGGTCCATTTGCTAATCTCTCCATTATTTACAGGGTTCGGTTGGATGGGTTTCAATGCAGGCTCAGGTAATAAGAAAACCATGAATTAAAACTGGTCTCAAAGTGAGATAGGATTCTATTTTCCAGCACTGGCTCCGAATTTACAGGCTACAAATGCTTGCCTTGTCACAAACTTGTCTGCCTCCATTGCCGGCATTGTGTGGGTCCTACTTGACTTTATACATGAAAGAAAGTGGTCTGCTTTTGGTTTCTGCTCAGGCGCAGTTTCCGGTCTTGTTTGTATTACACCTGGGTGTGGATTTGTTAGCCCAGCTAGCAGGTATGCTTCCATACAAAATCCTGTTAATTGACTTTACAATCCTGTAGAATTGAAAACCCTTTTCACAGCTTGGTCTTTGGCGTGGTAGGGGCGGTGATTTGCAATACTTCTGTACGTCTTATCCACAAAACAAAGTTAGATGACCCTGTGGACGTTTTCGCAGTCCATGGCGTCGGTGGGATTATCGGGTGCTTACTAACAGGCATTTTTGCCCAAAAGTTTTACTCACCGGGGATCCATGGTGGATGGTTGGATGGGAATTACTATCAAATTGTAAAAAAAAACATTTTATTCTTCTTGGACTTTTTCTGATTGCCTTATATCCCAAAGGTTCATCAATTCTTAGACAGCTTGGCAGCATTCGTCTGGAGTTTCGTGATGTCTGTCCTTATTCTAGGGCTTATGAATCTAATCCCTGGTTTACAACTACGTGTCAAGAACGAGATTGAACGGGTTGGAATTGATATTGGCGAGTTGGGAGGAAGTGCGTATGGATTCAACGAAGAACTTCGATCCCAATTGACAAATCAAATCCAATTTGGGAATCTATGGACACGATTAAGGGATGGATTCCCATTACAAAATCGACCTGGTCGTGACGGCGATGGGAGGAAGTACGACTATGCACTACAAGTAGAACATTTTTGTCAACAGATACGCCACCACAATTGACAAATGAGGTTCAAAAGAGGACTTGGTGAACATGAGAGGCAGGGAGTACCAATTCCACAAGGGCCCAGACGAGTCTTATCGAATGGACTTTATTTATGGAGAATCTTACGAAAAACGAATTTAGAAATTATTGTAGCATGAGTTTGTAGTTAGTACGTAATTTTGAATACGTAATAGCAAGGATGAAAACTATTCCGTTTTAGATATATTTGGGCCTGCCCTTTTAGAGTTCCATTTCCGCTTCCGTGCTTGAACAAGTTTTACCCAGTTTTAATTATCGGAAGAGAATCTTTTGGCTACAATTCAAAAAGGCTCCTCAAACAGTCTTTGAGATTGATCACGTTTTAAATAATAAAAAATAGTTTCACGTTTGTTTGTATCGTAGGCCTTAACTTCACTAAACCTCAATTCAAAGAAACTTGTAACAGTAGAGAATTGGATTAAGAAAACTACAGTTTCTTTACAATATATTCTGAAATCTTTACGACAGCCCATGAAAAGAGGCAAGCTCTTCATCGACTGGTGAAAAACAATACTTGGAAATTATATAAGAGGGTCTCTGGTTAGAAATTGAATCTTGGTGTCATGCACAAACATAAATTCCGACGATTGTGGTGTGAAAACAAGAAACGGAGAAGAGTTAGCTTTGCTAAGCAGTTGTCCACTTCTTTAGTAACGTTATTATAACCTCCCACAACTTGTAAACAAGCTCACCCGAAGTCGTTGATTACGACTGTTTTTTCCGTAAATGGCTGTCTTCTGAAAGCCAAAGAACTGGAAAATGAATCCAAAGACTGCTGATGATGGAGCATCTTACAAACTAAGATGAAAAACTAGTAACAATAACAGACCATTTTCTGTCCAACTAAATTAAATTGAGATCCAAAGAATCCCGTTTGCCATGAGCTTCTTTTACGATAACAAAACTGGGTACCTTTTGGATATATACGATTGTGTTTGGTCGTGACTTGGTGACATAGATTGAGTGTGCTCGATCAATCGAACTCCATATCCAAATCATAACGGGGGCTTCTGCCAGTAGTTGAGCTTGTACCTTCATTTCCGGACGCAGATGCACTCGATGAAGGTGTTTGAGTTTCAGCACTTGTTGAAGGATTAGTTGTGGCTGATGCTTGTGGTGAGTATGTCCGACGTCCACGTCCCATGGCAGCATGGAACGGCAATGGGAGGGTTGCTCCACTGAGTCCAATTTGGTTTACTAGTCCACCAACTCTCTCGTCTCTGGAAGTAGGATGATCAGTGAAATCACGGCGGCAAATAGGACATGTACCATGCTAAAAACAAAATATAAATGTATTAGTCATTTCCGACTTTGTGTTATAACCAGTGTGTTTCGTATTACCAATTTGAGCCATGGGACAATGCATTGAGGATGGTAGACGTGATCACAGTCTAGGCGCTTCACTTCCTCGTCCAAGTTGAAGCTATCCCAGCAAATGGAACATTGAAGTTTCTCATCGACTTGTTCCTTTGTGATTTTGACCAAAGGTAACTGATCCAATTTATCAGTAGCCAGAGGAGGAGGTCCACCACTTCCTTCCATTTGATTCATCAACTGGGTTACAATAGCATCCAACCCATCTCGTCCCCACACGTAGTCTCCAAAGTTTCCAAATGGTCTGCACCAGATGATGAAGAATATTAATTATTAACGCTCTTGGTTACAGTGACGGATCACCAGGTAAGTGTATTACAGTGACTTACCCAGCCACCCCACCATGGACATGTTGACCCCCAAGTCCTTGTACCAGATCATTTAGGAACGACTGGAGCATCTGCTCGATGGGAGCTACAGGAACCAGATCATCGTGCCCTCGGTTTTCGTCGCGAATCCCAGACGTAGTCACTGAAACAGACCCATCGGGATTCCGGCGTTCCTCCACACCACCAGGACCATGTCGTACACATCGCAATCCAGGCAAGGCAGTTACATTGCTCCGAGGAGTGTCCGGAGGATGGGCCCCAGTCATAGTTCCCAGCAACTGAAAGTAAAAAACGACTCTATGAATGAACTACTGGATATATTAGCTACTGCCCAATGTAACAACTCACCGAGTCAAAGGGGGAAGGCCCACCAGTCGTTCCTAATCCAAAGAAGCTTGAGACTGCCTCTCCGAAGTGGTCATCAGCACTGCCAACATCAACTGGAGCAGATGCCACCTCTTCGACAAACCCACCACGACAAGTTGGGCATGACATGTCCTAATTAAGATCAGATGAATGTTTATAGTCAACTAGTTGGTTCCATGTGGACTTACATCTCTTGGTTGTGGAATCCATCCTTTGCAACGGTGACAATACCACTTGAGATTAGCTGATGCAGAGGTCCCTGCTGCCTCTGCCATGTTTCCTTCCTGTGTGTTGACCTCGTGCCCTTGGAAGGTTAATCGTTGATTAATTGAGTGTGTAAGGAGGAGTGACAAGATTTCTTCACCTCTTCCGGTGGTGGCTCGATTGAAAGAGACCTGGGAAAAGTGAAGAAAAAGGAAAAAGGATTTCGACGTGGCTGAGAAACAAACAGAACTAGCCTACCGCCACACAACTACAAGAAATTGCACAAATTAACAAACAAACTATAATTGCAATTCCAATTAAATGTTATTGTCATTGGCAATTATCAATTCATCAGTTGGAAATGATGGACAGGAATAAAATGGTCAAAATGAAAGGGAATCCGAAGGAAGGAGAAAGCTGAGTTCGAAGGACTCCATACCGCCAGCGCCAAACGGCATGCCGCACTGGAGGACGTGGACCTATGATTTAAAAATTACTTTTTCGCTTCCATTTTCACCCAAACAAAAACAACCTACAAAAAATAACTTTCCATTTCCATCAAAGTCAAAATTTGAAGTAAAAAATCCACTTTTCTCGCTTATAAGCAAGAGCTGACTACATAGACATGCAACCAATGAGCTCTACAACTCTACCTAAGAAAATTTTTCTTTTTACGGTGATCCTTCCAAGTCCAGTGGCCAAATGCCAAAGGGTATCCGTTTTCCCCCGATAGCCAAAATATGACATATGCAAAAGATGAATGATTCAGAAGCATCAATACTATTCAGAATAGCCTAATGTCACTCATGTCATGTCATGTCATGTGTGTGTAATAAATAGACTAGATCCTCTGCACCTTCTAAACTCAAGATCGCTCGAGTGTTGTGGTGGTT